>APFE030393490.1:0-23755 GCA_000404065.3 Pinus taeda
ATCCAAACTTTCACAAATAATTTTTTTATTTTTTAAAATGGACAATAAAATTATTAAAGCTTACAAAAAATTTGTTTTCGTTGCATTTTATTGTTTCAATGGGTACCCAAACTCATAAAGGACAAAGGTGATGTGCCAAAAAATCTAAGTATACTTAGAGAGGACAATTCAGATTCAATAGATTAACATGATGATAATTAAGTCCTTATATCTTTACATGGTACCATTGACAAATAATTCCTCTTATGTTTGTTAAGTCAATAGGCATGGTTTATATTAGAATTGGGCCTAAGAAATTTCAATTCTTTAAAATATAAAAATGATGAATGATCTAGATTTGATAATTTAAGAACATTCTTCATCTTATACATGATCCAATGGCAGTTGTGTAGTTCCAAACTTTCACTCTTGTGTTGACTATACAAATTTCCAGTAATTCAAACCAAAACTTATAAAATATGATTCATTATATGATTATTTGTTATTTTTTTGGCTTGTGTGTTTCAATGCTAAATGTTCTCCCTTCCTTTCACCACGAACCAACCCAAGTGCACTGAGTCTTCACGTGTTCCAATAGACAAAACATTGTTCGTCGATAGTTCACCGATAGGTGCCTCTATATCGACCCTAGGTGGATGTACCAGGGTTGACTTTAAATTTTGTAATATATATATTCATTTATCAATGGAGTAGTTTAAATGTTCTTGGAATATCCTTTGTCTAATTAACCATCGAAGGGATGTCATTTAACCTTCTAAGGACCCCCACAAACTCCTTTGTCATACTTGATGGACTTTGTTGCTAAAGAGAGTTTTTTGAGACAGGTGAAACTGATTTACCATGACGGGGCATCAAGACCACCTAACCATTCTTTGGAGGGAAGTTCTCCTCCATTTCTTCTTCAATGTATTCACTTTGAACATTTTCCTGAGTTGCTCCCTGACCCACCTCCTTCGCATTCCATTCTTTCTCTTGTTCCAACATAATAAAAGGATTTGACGATGTTGTCGTCACATTATTTCCTTTGTTAATTTGATTTTTATTTCCAGAAACATGTCCCTTGTTTCCCTTCCTTCTTCGGGTTTGCCATTGCTCTTCAATAGTCAATTTTTTTTAGGTCCTGAGGTTGAAGTTTTTTCCGTGCAATCCCTTGAAAATGACCATATTCATGGAAGTGCTTGCATTTAAATGGAATTTTCTGATAGTCCAGGATCTATCTATGTTGGAAGCCCTTTCTCCAGGTCCACCTCCACACAAATCTTTGCAAAGGCAAATTGTGATCCCTTTGGCTCCGCTTTGTCAATATATTTTCCAACCACATTGCTTATTTCCCTTAAGTAGCCATCGCTCCAACAAGACAATGGAAGGTGAGGAAGTCTCACCCACATCAAGATGGTTGTTGGGACATCTTCATCTAGATTAAATTCTAGAGCCGACTTATTTAAATACATCCCCCGAGACCTAATAAAATAAGGACCATTATGGAAAATCACATCCCTATCTTCTCGCAACTAAAAAAGGAAAGCAAAAAACCATTTCCTACTACATAAATTGCAATTTTACCTTTCATCTTAGCTTTCTAGTTTCTTTCAGTCCATAATTCGATTGTTCTTGGGGAGGGCCACATACCCGTGAATTTTCCTACTAGCGCCCGCTCAGAATATGCTAGCGTGGTTCATTTGGCCCCAACAAGCTACACAATGTCTTAGACTTCATCATTCATTTTCACAAATTTGAACTAATGCTCCATAGGTTTCTGACATTTTTGCAAGGAGGTCACTAGAGCATGAAAATCCATTGCGTCATCATCCGACGAAGAAGGCGAGAGGGGCGGGGGGGAGAGACCACCTACGGAGCAAATATCGAAATGGGGTTTCAGAGCACTCAATGTGAATATTTTATGCAATATTATATTTTGTATTTGTAGTAATTTACACATAGGTCCAACTGTTAAGGGTGCTTGCTACTATAATTTAAGACATTGTAAGCTACTATGAAAGAATATAAGCTTTATTAGCACATTTTACCTTGTATATACCAAATCCTCCCTTTCCAAACATATTCCTCCCATGAAAATTTTATATTATAGCTACCAATGTTTTTCATTTCAAACACCATTAAAACACTCGATAGGCTAGGAATCAATTATTGATCTTCTCCAACTTGTGTCTTAATATCCTACCAAAAAAATTATTTTGCATCTATAACAAAAAGTGGAGAAACATTAGACTAATGTCTAACAGAGAAAATTTTTCGAGCATGTATATCTATTCTAATAGTTATATGATTCGTCGTCATATATTCCAAATGTAAATAACTAAACTATATTTCCATGTTAGAGGAAAATGATAGTGTTTAAAGCATTTTGGTAGAGACAAGAATATGCAAAAACACATGCCTAGGTATTCAAATTCCTACGAGTACATATCAATATGAATTGCCATACTTAATTTGGTATGTATTTCAAATATAGTAGATTGCAATCTTGTTCAAGTCGATTTTTGCTAACCCACAAGGATTATTGGAACTCGTTGGAGGGAGGGTAACACCAAATACTACAAAACCAATTATATGGCGTATTCATTTTCCTTATTCATCTTGTAGCATTTGTTATCATTTTCATTTGTTTTGCAGTTATATGCAACCCTAACTCGAGGAGTTTCCTCAACCTCAATTGTCAACATATTCAAGAATCCCTTAAAAAAGAGGTATTCTAATGAAGTAGAAGATCCAAAATATCTAGACCTGTAGCCCCTAACATCCAAGGGAGTGCTTTAACCCATAAAAGGGGAGATTTATAAAGTTAGCTACTACATTGAAAAAATAATATGTTGCCTCCTTTTCTGTTTTCTAAATTTCATTTTAAGTCTCAATATTATAAACAAGCGAGCTTCACTACATCATCGAAAGTGACTCCAGATGAAGCACTATTATTTTCTAAATTATTCAGAGATCTCGTTGAATTAGAAAATCGATGAAGTGTAAAAGATTCCTGAACTATTTGAAAAATATGTTGAGTTCCAAAATGGGGCCACACTTTCCATGGTTTCAAAGTCAACAGAGGGAGGGGTCTCCAAGGACAAGGTGAGATTGAGATTCCTTAGCAACTGTGAAATTTGTAATTAATTGGTAGCTCCTCATCACAACTATCCTTGGTCCAGTTATCCAAGTGATGGAATTAGAAAACCATTTACACTTAATGCAAATAAAAAAAATTAATAAAAAAATTGGTTGGATATGTGTGAAAAAATATTTTTATCCTTTTACTATGTTTTATGTTGTTGTTTTTTGTCATAATGGCTTGAACTTGCATTGAGGGAAGTCAACTTTTGGTTGACCCATATTCATAGAGCACCCTGAGAAATGAAGACATATCCCATGTGTTGTTGCACATGAAGGCATTATAAAACTAGTGTATATATATATATATATATATATATATATATATATATATATATATATATATATATATATATATATATATATATATATATATATATATATATAATTGGTTTCACACAATCATATATATATACCTTTTAGATGGTTTGTGTGACACCAATCATAATAAAATCATGTTTGCAAAGGCTAGATGTCGACTTTCCTTTTCTTGGCATACATGCCCTTGTCATTTAACTATGTCTAAATTATCACCATGTAACAAAAACATACCAACATATTTAATTCTTTACTCCTCTTACCATTTTCATCTTGTGGATTTTCACACTAATATTATTTTATATTTTAGCTAAATATTTAACTTCCTTACTTAAATTGAAATCAAAACTTACACGAATAATACAAGTTTAAAATTTGGTTCTTTATTAAAATGGACAATAACATTATTAAAGCTTACAAACAATTTGTTTTCATTGCATTTTATTTTTTCAATGGGTACCCAAACACACTAAGGACGAAGATGATGTGCCAAAACATCTAAGTATACTTAGAGAGGACAATTCATATTCAATAGATTAACATGATGATGATTAAGTCCTTATATCCTTTACATGGTACCAATGATAAATAATTCTTCTTATGTTTGTTAAGTCAATAGGCATGGTTTATATTAGAATTGGGCATAATAAATTTCAATTCTTTAAAATATAAAAATGATGAATGATCTAGATTTGATAATTTAAGAATATTCTTCATCTTATACATGATCCAATGGTAGTTGTGGAGTTCCAAACTTCCGCTCTTGCATTGAATTTACAAATTTCCACTAATTCAAACCAAAACTTATAAAATATGATTCATTATATGATTATTTGTTATTTTTTTGGCTTGTGTGTTTCAATGGTCAACATTCTCCCTTCCTTTCACCATGAACCAACCCAAGTGTACCGAGTCTTCACGTGTTCCAACAGAGAAAACATTGTTCGTTGATAGTTCACCTATAAGTGTCTCTATATTGACCCCAGGTGGATGTACCAGGGTTGACTTTAAATTTTGTAATATATTTATTCATTTATCAATGGATTAGATTAAATGTTCTTGGAATATCCTTTGTCTGATTAACCACTAGAGGGTTGTCATTTAACCTTATGAGGACCCCCACAATCTCCTTTGTCATAATCGACGAACATTGTTGCTAAAGAGGGTTTTTTGAGATAGGTGAAACTAATTTACCATGAGGGGGCGTCAGGACCACCTAACCGTTCTTTGGAGGGGAGTTCTCCGTCATTTCCCCTTCCTCCATTTCTTCTTCATCATCTTCACTTTGAACATTTTCCTGAGTTGCTCCCTGGCCCACCTCCTTCGCATTATGTTCTTTCTCTTTTTCCAACATAATATAAGGATTTGACGATGTTGTCGCCACATTATCTCCTTTGTTCATTTGATATTTATTTCCAGCAACATGTCCCTTGTTTCCCTTCCTTCTTTGGGTCTGCCATTGCTCTTCAATAGTCAGATTTTGTTCAGTTCATGAGGTTGAAGTTTTTTTCGTGCAGTCCCTTGCAAAATGACCATATTCATGGAAGTGCCTGCATTTAAATGGAATTTTCTCATAGTCCAAGATATGTCTATGTTTCCATTCCCCCAGGGTTAAATTCACTTATGCTGGAAGCCCTTTCTCAAGGTCCACCTCCACACAAATCTTTGCAAAGGCGAACTATGACCCCTTTGGCTCCACTTTGTCAATATATTTTCCAACCCCATTGCCTATCGCCCTTAAGTATCCATCACTCCAACAAGACAATGGAAGGCAGGGAAGTTTCACCCACATCAAGGTGGTTGTTGGGACATATTCTTCTATATTAAAGTCCAGATTCCACTTATTTAAATACATCCCCGAGACCTAAGAAAATAAGGACCATTATGGAAAATCACATCCCTATCTTCTCGCAACTAAGAAAGGAAGGCAAAAAAACTATTTCCTACTGCATAAATTGCAATTTTACCTTTCATCTTAGCTTTCTAGTTGCTCTCAGTCCATAATTGAATCGTTCAAAATGGGGAGGGCCACATGCCCGTGAATTTTCCTACCAGTGCCCACTCAGAATATGCCAGTGTGGTTCATTTGGACCCAGCAAGCTACACAATGTCTCAGACTTCATCATTCATTTCCACAAATTTGGACTGATGCTTCGTAGGTTTCAAACATTTTGGAAGGGAGGCCACTAGAGCCCAAAAATCCATTGTGTCATCATTTGACGAAGAAGGTGGGATGGAGGGGGAGAGACCACCTCTAGAGCAAACATCGAAACGGGGTTTTAGAGCACTCAATGTGAATATTTTATGCAATATTATATTTTGTATTTGTATCAATTTACACATAGGTCCAACTATTAAGGGTGTTGGCTACTATAATTTAAGACATTTGAAGCTACTACGAAAGAATATAAGCTTTATTAGCACATTTTACCTTGTATACAATGCCAAATCCTCCCTTTCGAAGCATATTCTTCCCATGAAAATTTTATATTGTAGCTACCAATGTTTTTCATTTCAAACACCGTTAAAACACCTGATAGACTAGGAATCAATTATTGATATTCTCCAACTTGTGTCTTAATATCTTACCAAAAACATATTTTGCATCTATAATAAAAAGTGGAGAAAAATTACACTGATGTCTAACAGAGAAATTTTTTTGAGCCTGGATATCTATTCTAATAGTTATATGATTCGTCATCATATATTCCAAATGTAAATCACTAAATTATATTTCCATGTTACAGGACAATGATATTGTTTAATTTGGTAGAGACAAGAATATGCAAAAGCACATGCCTAGGTATTCAAAGTCCTATGAGTACATATCAATATGAATTGTCATACTTAATTTGGTTTGTATTTCAAATGTAGTAGACTACAATCTTGTTCAAGTTGCTTGCTGCTAACCCACAAGGATTATTGGAACTCATTGGAGGGAGGGTAACACCAAATACTACAAAATCAAGTATATGGTGTATTCATTTTCCTTAGTCATTGTGGAGTAGGTAAATCTCCTCTGCGGACAAAGTTGATCCCTCTAGCCCGAGAATGGGTCTAGCCACAAACAGAAAAATCTAATGTAAATACCCTTAGATTAGAATCGAATAAGAGGGCCTAACTCTTATAGCGCTAATCCACTTGATGTTGATATTGCCTCCTTGCTTCAACTTCCTTTTGCTACTTTCGTTCAAATACCTGAAACAAACATGCAAGAGACAACAACAAACATGACAGCATAAAATTGAATTCAATCTAGTTAAAAATTCAAGGAATATTAAGCTATCACATGTAACATTACACATGATATAGGAAATAAACCATTAGTTGTATTAATAAAACCTCAAAGAGAAATACAACCGGAGCCTTGACGTTGCAGGTTCCCTTTGGCATGTCCGGGTTCTAGCACCACTAGAAGCATCTCATGATTCACCCTCAACACAATGGAAGTTCAAGGCTTCTTTCCTTATGCTCCAAACCAAACACAACAATATTATTCTCCCTTCAGAAACAAACTAGAAGGCTAAGGTTCTCAATATGGCTCTCAAGATTTGCAGATTATTTCAGCCCTTTCATTAGCTAGCTGAGGGTGTGAAATGGGGAGTTTATATAGCTTTGATGGAGGGGAAATGGATCCTCTTATGGTGGGAGAGGCCTTATCCCCTTTGGTTTGTTCCATCTTAATAGGGGAAAGGAGCCCAAACAGACTCTCTCGGCTCTATCTTTCTTAACCATTTACTAGACTTTCATTCATGAAGCTTCTAGAGCTGGAAGCTTCAATTCCATTTTTAAGAACTTGCCAAAAAAGGGTCGACACAGGTGATGAATGGCTCACTTGTGTTGATAGTCCTAGTTTTAAACTCTGCAAATTGGCGCAAGGGAAGAAATGAGCACTAGGGACGGTCTTGAAAACTGAGCTTGAAGGAAGATTCTTGGGAAATGATGAAAGAGGGAAATGTTCTGCAGATGAAGAGGGATGTAGGGACATGTTCTTCATGGTAGGGAAACACATTAGCGTCGTTGTAGAGGTCCTCCAAGATCGAGGGATGGGGATTACAGGGATAGTGACAAAATGTTGTGTAACAGATGCTCCCTAAAGCATGAAGGTCGAACAAGTGTGAGGGGTGAAATGCTTTACGAGTAGATGCATGGAACCGGAGGCTGCCGCCGGAAAACTGGCAAGCAAGCATAGATACATATACATCACTAAAATATCTGATATATGAATTTTGGTGTGAATGCAGCCATCTAGAAGAAGATAATGTAAATGGATCCAAGGTATGGGCACAACCATCCAATAATGAGAAGGATCACATATAACAAATTCATGGTATGGTCGCAACCACCCATCTGAAAGAGACATGTATATAAGCATGATCATGTCACATCACCCTGTAACCTGGACTTGTGTAATATGAGCCCAGGGTCTTTCGCTCCAACACGACCTGCGCAAAGTACAATTTCTAGCATGTGAGATAGATGTGTTGAGGTCGAACATGCTAGAAAAATACTTGATTACCAATTAATGATGTGAACTGTTAACAAGCGTGAGAGAAACCATCAATAATGACAATGGATATCAAGGTACCAATAGCATAATTCATGGAATGTGAATAAGAAATTGAAGTCGAACACCCGTAAAGTCACCCAATTGAAGGCCAATGATGTGAACCTATCGTCGCGTGCAAGAACTTGCCATTAGGGCATGCAAGCTCTAAGGTACTGGAAGGGAGTCTCTCGGCCATCTTCCTAGATAATGAGCTAAATTCGATAGGAAGTGAACCTATCAAAGGAGGGCCATGATGTATCCCACATCATCAACACGAGACAAGGGATGCAATGATTATGAATGATACAAAGAAACAGGAATGAGTGTAAACTACAGAAGGATTAACTCTTGAACATATCGGCGACACGTCTCCGGAGTTTGGAAGCTTTGGGATCCATAGGATCAAAGATTATGATGATGAGGTATAGATCAAATGGATTCGCAAAAATGGTGGCCAAAACCCAGGAAGGTCAATGAAGAAGTGGGGATATCCCAACCCGACATGAAGCAGAAGAGTGTCATGTTCAAGTGTGACTAGCTTCTAACTCAACTCATAAAAATTTCTCACTTTCCCCCACCATTTCTGGCAGGTACCCTGTTGAAAATGCAACAAGATGATGGAGCTTAGTGAAAAGAAGTCGCCTTCACTAAGTGGGCCCGCGGGCTATTTTTGGCGCAAAGTCTATTTTTAGACATATGGATCATGGTCTATGAGTTGCGGGATGCTATTTATGGATGATTGGTCATGTTGGTAAAAATAGATGGACTTCTATTTTTAGACATATGGGCGGAGTCTATTTTTAGACTACCAGGCTAAAAATAGAGCAGTCGAATATTATTAGCTCTTAAAAATATTTGGAATATAAACATTACCTTATCCTCTTGGAGCACTTCAGTTCGAGCTACAGATGTGGTACATGCAACTGCCAGAAGGAAATACGTGTTTCTTATGGGTTACATGAGCTATTGCATGGAGGACTTCAGTTAGGACTTCAGTGATGGACTTCTGTGGAGTTGATTAAGGAGTTGATGGAGTTGTGTTCAGTTTGACTTAGTTGAACTAGTTGTATTTAGCGTAACTGATCAATAGAATAAGTGATGAGTGGTGTGAATTAGTTATTAATTAATTCACTAATTATTAACTCATAAAGAAACTGAAGAATACATCAGTTAAATCAGTGCATGGACAGTTTAGTGGAGACA
Source organism: Pinus taeda (assembly GCA_000404065.3). NCBI lineage: Eukaryota > Viridiplantae > Streptophyta > Pinopsida > Pinales > Pinaceae > Pinus > Pinus taeda. The sequence goes on from APFE030393490.1 coordinate 9,191, forward strand.
AGTGTTAGAGGTGAGTGAAAGGGCAAGACAGCTGTCAGTTGTGACTATAGTTGTGCATGTGATTTGCACAATCAGTGGGACTGAGTTTCCAATGAGGATTGTGTGGTATCAGACAAGGGAAATATGAGTTTGGTTCAGCCATTCTCATTCATTCTCATCCAGGATTGCGCAGTGGAGGCAGGCAAGCAGCGGAGAAGATTTGAGCCAGTGATTGATTCAGATCTGAGCTAGTTTGTGTGTAACAAGTGGAGATAGTACTGAGTACTTGTGAGAAGTATTGTACTATGTATGTTACATGTTCTCAATCATTAATATACAGATAGTTGGGGGTTTTCAGCTTTATGCTTTCCCCGGGTACATACTGTGTTGATATGTGTGATTGATGCTTCAAATGTGTGCATGTGATTGATGTTTTAATACTGCAAAAATTGATGATCAATGTAGAGGAGGTTATGTATTATGCATGTATTCTGCAATTAGTGTATAATCAGGATAATATATGTGAATAAGTGTTGTATTATTCAAAATTTATACATTTGTCTGCTGCTCATGCTCCTTGGCCAGATCCTCATGGATCTTTTCGGCCCTGTGTATTGCTTGTTGTATGAATGTAAGTAGTTGTGTCGACGACCAGTGATGTAGTGTGACTGCTTGATTCACTTGTTGATTATCCCACTTGTGTAGAACTATAGGTAATTTGTCTCCCTATTGAAAAATAATCATATGTACTAGCACAGAGGGGTATTTAAACACTCCTTGAGTGTTATTTTTCATCAATTGCTCATGCATAGTTTCAGCCACAAATTCACTGTGATTGTACATGAACGCATGTTTGTTTTCTTTAGAGAAAATGGATATATAACCTAAGATAAATTCATCCACCCATTGATCTGATTGGTAGACTAATAAGCAAGGAACTAGGGAAATGATGTGTTTAGCTCTCTCAGGAAACATGGATACTAGATAGGGAGTATACCTTTTAGGAAGTTCAACATCTTCTGGGAGAAAGATCTCAAATATCTAAGCTCTTTGAGAGAAAGCGAGCTTATGATATAGGTCTAGTAAAACATCAATGGAGAAAAAGCTAAGGGAATTATTTGAAGGGATCAGAAGCATCTTGTTGATAATTTCTAGAGTGATAGATATAAGAATGTCTCCATTTTGAGCTACCACAGTTCTCTACAAAGGGTTATACTTAGCTTGGAAGCATATGACTAGATCAGGAAAAGAATGGATTTGACTAAACATATACAGGGGCAGTAAGGATTCCCATAGGTTGATTTCATCTTCAGAGTCATATAGGTCTACTTTAGCCAATGGTGCAATTCAAACATGTCAAATTTGCACTCTGTCTCTATGGTTTTGAAGAACTGATCAACCAATGGAATGTGATCAAGGTCTAAGGCATCAAGGGCTTTTGGGTTTTCCTGCGATGAAGATAAACTAGTAAATGGTTGATCTTTTCTATTAGGATCCATGATTACATAATTGCAATGAAGGGATAACAGAAAATAGGGAGACAAATACCTCAAGGTGATGCATTCTGGTAGTAAGTTCAGTAGTGGCATAGAATAAAAGTATGAGTAGTGAACTTAAGAAACAATAAATCAAAATTAAAGAGCAATTTCAGGAAAATGGTGTAATGGGGCAAGGGAATCATTTATAATCGGGGTATGTTAATGTTACAGGAAATACATTACTAATCGGGAAGATTGGAATTAATGCAGAGAAAAGAACAATAATGGGAGGAAACAGATAGTGGATAAGTGGAAATGGATAGGGACACACAACACACAACGGTTGGCAATGGAGGGCACGGGAAGGATATTACTGTTGGCATGGTATCAGAAGACACGAGAAAAAGATAAGAAGATTTCGAAGGGGGAATGGTGGTAAGTGGTAATGAGCAAGGGGGGTGCGAAGTGGGGAGGAGGTGACACGTAGCGAGGGGCCCACAGGAATGAAACTATTTTTTGAACCCCCCTTTCCATATAACGTAGCGACAGGGTGGGAAATGGCTTCCCATCGTTGATCTAGGCGGGGAAGCATATAGTTGTTTGATTGTGTTCGACCTTTAATGCTTCGCGACATAACAATTTTGTCATCTTCTAACTTTGACTTAAAATCTTTGCAATGTTTATTTACATAAAAATTAATCACCGATTAAAGGTAATTAAATCCTAATCAAATCTTAATCTAACTTTTTGGCGCATTTAGACTAGCAGCCATTATTTTGCCTAATTTACTTGTAATCCTAATCTAATACAACTTGGCCAAATTTTGAGCATATTAGGCCAAATTTACTCTATTCTATCCTATCTAATAATGTTCTAACAAGATTAAATAGCTTGGTGAAGTTATTTTCTAATCTAAAACATAAATTTAAATGATGTGATCATGATTAAACTATATGATTCAAATCAAAAGAAAAGGTTTTGGCATTTAAACAAGTTGCACACAAAACCTTGATTTATTACAATGCAATTTATTTATATGAAGTGGAGTCTAAACAGGCACACTTATACAAATTTCCATTTTCTTTTGAGGGGGTTTTATTTTATCTCTTTTTTTATTTTCTATTTTTTTCTATTTTCATTTTTATTCTTTATTTTTTCATACCCACTTTTATAAAAACTAATTTATCAAAAATAAAGGATGTTACAACAGTGCACTTGTATGCAGGTGAGATCCAAGGAAGTTAGATGGATTAGAGCTAGATCTAGGCCCTTAAGGGTAAGATCTAGTCTCTAGAATTTTTGCAGGACTAGTTATTGAAGAATTTGCAATGAAATCAAAGATCTGAAGTAGGATATCTTTTTTGGCAAGGGTTTTGAAAATTTTAGGGCCTTGAGGCCCAACATCCTCCCTTTCCCTAGTCGTCTACCATTCTAGGCCTCAACATAAGCCTTTTCTTGCTTCATAGGGCTAGCAGCAGGCCTCTAAGGGCCTCGACCTACCCTTGCAGCCCCTATCGTGGGTGTTTTAGGCTTGGTCATAAGGCCTAAGGGCCTCGACCTCCTCTCCAAGGCCTATCATAGGCCTCTCCTTCCATCCTCTTCCCTTGACCAATCTTGACCTCCCTTTTTCATGGGATTTCAGCTCCTCTTCGTTCCTTTAACCCCTAGGCCGCAACCCCTCTAGGGCTTTCAACAACCTCTTGGGCCTCCTCTCCCCTAATTTTGAGGCCTACTTGAACTCTTGGCCTTAGCTACATGCCTATTAGGTCGTTTGTTTGCTCTTTTAACTTCCTTTTAGCCCTCATTTGACCCTCTTTCATATCTGATTGTTCTCTTAACTTTTGAAGCTAATGCATTGGTGGTTTTTGCAGAGAAATTGACAAAAAACTTGTGATTTCAAGTGGCATACCTATTGGGAAAATTTGGGAGAAGTTTGGAAATTTTCCTCTAGGCCTAGAGGCCAATGTTTTTATCCCTAAACCCTATTTTCTCTCACTATTTCTACAACTCTATGAATATATTCATATCAGTGGTAAAATTGAATTTCAATGCCCTCAACTCATTTAAAAGTTACCTATAATTCACTAGCTAATTTTTGCATAGATTGGTTAGCTTTTAATTGACTAGTGAATCATTTAAGCAACGATTTTCCATCGAGTTACTTGACATTAAATTGGTAGTAAGCAAGAAATTGACTCCATAAGGCACTGATATCACATTTAAATTCAATATAATATTTAAGTCTTGCTAAAATTAACTAAGTAGTCAGGACACTCAATCGTGTCTCTCGAACTTGTTGATTGCCATTTTGTCTTTCATCTTCACATTTCCATAAGGATTACCCCCTATATCCTATTGTTGGGAGACAACTAGAACAGAGTGGATGGGGATCAGAGTGACAACCCCTACCCTGAGTTGTCACAATGCTTGTACAATATGAGAGAACATTTTTTGGTGCCATTGTTGGGGACACGTTTTTTTATGTTTTCAACACTTCAAAATCTTCTCAATATTTCATTTTTCATCATTTTGTTAGCCTGTCAATCAGAACATTTTTTGGCATCATTGGTATCTCGTCATCTTTTCATCACCTTAACTTTTTTCATCTCACTAATCATTTCATCTTGTTTATCTACACCTTTAGCACCTTAACATTTAGGTTGGTTTCCTGTTTGGGTGGCGACTCCACTTATTCATCCGTTCACAATAGTTTACTACAGAAGGAATCCTAGTAGCTTGGTTAACCCATCTCTTGATCCTAAAAAAGTTCTAAGAGTTCGATTAAAAAAATTACATTCTAGAAAGCTTTTATTATTTCTCAGATAGGAAGCTCTCCCTGATATCCATTTGTTATTCCCTAATCCTAAAAATCAAGACTTCATGGTTGATTACTTCAGTCCTTGCATATTTGCCAACATGCATGGGTATCCTCTTGACCTTCTAGAATATTATGTTATGCACAAGTTTTTTCCTTTCCAGGGGAACATTGTAGTCAATGTTGTCGATCACATAAAGAAGTTCAAAACTTTTATACAAAGATATGCTCATGAAATTGCATACAATCATGAAGATGTTAGAATGAAGTTATTTGTCCTTTCATTACAAGAAGCCACATTTGATTGGTTTCAGGACAAGTCAAATAATTCTTTTTGATTCATTGCAAGCTCTAACTGATGCATTCAAAGATAAATTTGGGGATAAAAGAGAAGGAAAATACTTGGTCAAAGAACTTAACACTATTAAGAAAAGAGGGAATGAAATGGTTGAGAAGTTCAATCAACGATTTAATGGTCTTCTAAAAGATATGACTCAAGATTACAAGCCACCTAACAAAATGGTGTTAGAACAATATCTTTAATTTAATGTTGAGACTCAATATGAGATAAGACGTGCCAAACCTATTACTCTAGTTGTTGCTCAATATACTATTGAAGAATTGGATAATGATAAAAAAGCTTCAAGTAAATTAGAGATTCTTGGTTTCGGCAGAGGTCCAGTTAAAATTAAAGGAAAAGAAAATAAGAACGTAGAACATGATCAAATTAAAGAATGAACTCAAATAGATAAGGAAATGAGACTTGACTATACTCGAGAAATGAGTGCCATGCAGTCTAGGTTGGTTCAGATGGAAAGAAATCAAGCTTAGAATATGCAGCCTAGACATAATAATAATAGAGGAAACAATAATCCATGGCCAAGATGGAATCCTCATAATGATCAAAGACCTCCTACTCCGCTTGAGTCTTTCATTGTTTTTGATTAACCAATCCCATTTTGCAGACCATTTGAAAGTTTTCATGAAGAAAGTGAATGTACCTTAGCTAGAAAAATCTTGGATGAAGCAGTGAATGGAAGGACAAATAATCTTGGTTAAAGCTCTTCCAAGCATAGTCATTGTAGAGACATTATTTCTTCAACCTTCACCATCGATAACTTCAGTGATGAAAAGGATACTATCATGCAGACATATGGTGAAAATCCATCTCAGGAGAAGATTTTGGAAATTGCAAAAAATAAAGTTTATACTTATCGAAGAAAAGGAAAGGAGAAAAGTCAAAATAAACAGGATGTGTTTGAAAGAGATAAGTCAAGATTAAAGGTACATTGGACCGTTGGATTAATAGCATTAAAATGTTTGTCCCAATGCTTGAATTTATCAAAATTTTGTCTCAGAGTGCATCATTCTTCAAGGCTTTGGGTATGGTTCAACAAGGTAATATTGATAACGATCCAAAGTATGAAGAAATTAAGTTGAAAGATTTAAAATACTACATGACCAATGAAGATCATCAACTGTTCTTCTTGACTTTGGATATTAATGATCATTTGCTTCATAATTTCATGCTTGATTATGGTGCCTCAATAAATGTTATTACTAAAAAGGTTATGATAAGTTGAACTTAAGAATTTCTAGGCCTTATCATAACATTTTCTCTCATGGAAGTTTGCAGCGAATCTAAGGGGATGTATTCAGATGGATTTATCTTATCCCACTATTCCCGCAATAAGGAAATAGAAAGAAGATACCATATCGAAGTTCTAAAGAAACTGGAAAATCATGAAGAAGTTGTACGACAGGATCATTCACCGCTATATGAAGCAGAGTTCATTTAGCTAGTTTATCACTTTTCCTCCTCTCCTCTTCCATCCTGCTTTCCAAGCATAAAAAGAATAAGAATTTAGATTGACAGGGAGATGCAACACAATGATGAATAGTCACACCAACCGAAGAGGGTCAAATTTAAGCAAGGAACATCTGATAAGAAACTTATTGACTTGCTTGTCAGCGAGAAGATGTTCTAGATTGTATCTCACAAATGACATCTAAGGCCATGGGGCATTTTTTGTAAAGTATCTCTAACCCTACTCCTTTTCATTTATGTCAATAGTTAGATTTATTTTATACACTTACGTTTCGTATCCTTATATTTCAGTTTGTTAGGGTAGATTTTTTCTATTTCAACATCTATATATGCATGATGATTTCAATTTTGAATGGATATCTATTTGATGGACTTTTGTTTTCTTGGATAGAAGATTATGGGATTCTCACGTTACTTCATGCAAACAACATGTTCCCATATGGAGCCAAATGTTACACCCATTTTTTCAACATTCTAAAGAAGCAGGATCCAAAAACTTGTAGGAAATTTTTCAAAATTCAGAATCGTGAACCATCAAAATTTTTATGTCATTGTAAACCCATTCCGGAAGTTTGTAATGTAAATGATGCTAGTAAGATTGTGTATTTGTGTAACAACCTAAGCAAGCCTATTATTTTGGTGACAAATTTCATCCTATGAGGTTTTTCGTCTCGCTGATTCATCTGTGTTTTTAAACACGGATGATTGACATAATTTTTCCCTCCAACCTCACCCCAAAGCTAAGGTGGAATTTATCGTCAAAATCTTAGGTGAGTCTTAGTGCTTTAATCAAGTCTTTTATAAAAGTGATTTGGGAATAATTTAAGTTATTTGGCCAAATTATTTTTTACAAATCACTTGGTTTTTTAGATCATGTTGTGTCACAAAATTGAGTATGTATTTTGAAGGTCTATCATACGAATAGGTATTCCCCCTTTGAGGGTTGAATTTGTAAAATCTTATTCAAAAAATATTTTAGTGCATGGTCCCCCATACTTAGACACCATGGTTAAAATATTTGAGGGTGGAAAAATAATTAATCCTCTCAAATGTCAATTAATATTTATTTTTGGAAAAATTAAAATTAAATCCTAAGCTAAAAAATTAACTAATTTGAGTAAAAAATTAAAATGTCCGAGATATTAAATTCTCCATGTGGAAAAATTCATGGGTCTAAAAAGAAATAATTTTTGGAATTCCCCACCAAAGGAGTATTGGATATTTCAAACCTTGGTGGTTAAGTCAAAGTTAAATTTTGGAGAAAATTGGCTCAAAATAACTACTTTTGAGCTAATAAAAAAATAGTTTTAATGATAAATTCGAAAAGTCCTCAAAAATAAATCTTTTCGACTACAAAGATTAAAACATCATCAAATATTTATCGAGAGTCGAGATTATTTTAACGTGGATCAAGCCAACTAGCTGTTATTTTTCACTTGGAGGAATTTCTCTATAAATAGAAGGCATTTTGCTTCTATTTTCATCTAGATCTTGAGCTATATTGAGTTGTAACTTCCAAAAAAGCTGGTGTAAAGCCATTGTCTCATTGGGAACGATTTGATCATCATAATAAAAGACTTTGGGGTGTACTTCATGGTGTCTTTGTCTCACTAATTTATGATATGTGTTGGGTATGTGCATTCCTATGTTGTGCTTAAAATATCAACTAAATCGTTATTTCATTGTAAATGATAAGAACATTCTAATGGCAAGTTTTGGGCTTATCTTAGGTGATCTGATTCATTGTGTGTTCTAACAATTTCTTCTTGAGAAAATATATAGAGTTTACAGGTTCCCCATCCCTTGGGTTCCAAGTTCGCAAACTGTGGGCACACGCTAACTATGTTTGGATTCTAAATAATTTATGTGATTTTTTAACTTCACTAAGGCTATGGTTTAGCATTTATTTTTCGAAATACATCTAGCCATTGTCAAGATCTACAACAATTTACTCTTCAAAAACTTTCTAAGCAACGTACATTTGTATATTTTGTATAGTAATTCTTGTAAATTATTTTATTTTCTAATCCTTGTTTGGTAGGTGAGTTTTTTTGGGGTTTTGGGAATTTTGAATTTTTATATGTATTGGCATTTTGGGCACTTGTAAATCTATTTGTGCAGGTTCAATCCAAGGAAGTTAGTTGGATCAGAGCTAGATCTAGGCCCTAAAGCATAAGATCTAGTCTCTAGAATTTTTGCAGGGCTAGCTATTAAAAAATTTGCAGTGAAATCGAAGATTTGAAGCAGAATAATTTTTATGTCCTCAACATCAGCATTTTCTTACTTCCTAGGGCTAGTCGTAGGCCTCTATGGGCCTCGCCCTACCCTTGCAGCCCTTGTCGTGGGTGTTTTAGGCCTTTTCAGGCCTGGCTGTAAGGCCTAAGGGCCTCAGCCGCCTCATCTAGACCTGTCATAGGCCTCTCCTTGCCTCGTTTTCCCTCAGCCAACCCTATCCTCCCTTTTTCGTGGACTTTTAGCCCCTCTTCGGCCCTCTATCCCTAGGTCGTAACCCCTCTAAGGCTTGCAGCAGCCCCTTGGGCCTCCTCTCCCCTAGCCATGAGGCCTACTTGGCCTCTTAGCCTTAGTTGCAAGCCTATTAGGCTCCACGTTGCCTCTTTTAGCCCTCATTTGACCCTCATTCATCTTTGATTGGTCACTTAACCTATGAAGCTAATTCATTGGTGGGTTTTGTAGAGAAATTGGCAAAAAGCTTGTGTTTTCAGGTGGCATACCCATTGGGAAAATTTGGGAGAAGTTGGAAAATTTTATTCTAGGCCTAGAGGCCAAGGGTTTGATCTCTAAACCTATTTTCTCTCACTGTTTTCTACAACTCTATGAATATATTCATAATAGTGGTAAAAATTGAATTTGAATGCCCTCCATTCATTTAAAAGTTACCTAAAATTTACTAGCTAATTATTGCATAAATTGGGTAGCTTTTAATTGACTAGTTCTCATTGATGTATTAATTGTCATAGCATAATTGAATATGATCTTAACAGTGACATAAGTAAATTTTCATGGTTTACATCTTCATTTGAAGTGTTCTTATGGAAGCAAGTGATTTAGTATTGTTTAATGCATTTGGTATAAGAAAAAATTCATTGGTAGCTCATTGTTTTCATGATTATCTCACTGTTGTTATAATTGCTTATTTATGTTGCTAAATATCTTAAGATCATAAGTAACTTGATTTAGGATTGTTTAATGCATTTGGCATAAGAAAAAATTGTTATAATTCCTTATTTATGTTGCTAAATATCATAAGATCATAAGTAACTTGATTTAGGATTGTTTAATGCATTTGGCATAAGAAAAAATTCATCGGTAGCTCATTGTTTTCATGATTATCTCACAGTCGTTATAATTGCTTATTTATGTTACTAAATATCATAAGATCATAAGTAACTTGAAGTTTTTTCAATAATTGATGCCTTCTTATGAGAAAGATTTTGTTTTCATTATCTAATGTGCTTGTTGACATTGGTAATTGGATAAGAAAACTAACACTTGTTTGTCCTTTGCGAGCTTACTCATAATCTTATCAATTTTGCACTAATTGGCTCTCTCTAAGGCACATTAACATCATAATCTAATGATCTTGGTTGCCTAATTGAAATGAATCTAAATATATAAGTGTTCTAGGTTTAAGCATTGGAGTATCTTATTTCAAATTTTCATTAAGCAATCTTTGCAGTGTTTTGGACATATAAGTGATATTTACTTAAAGCCTTTTAATCTAATTAAATAGTTCTAGATAATTGGAGTTAGAAACATTGGTATTTATCTTGGAAATTTCTAATTATTTCAAGTATCTTGAGTAATTAGCATATCTTAAGAAGTTCCAAATTGGTTGACATCTTGTATTGTTCTAATTGATCTAACTATTGCAAGTAGATACCTACTTTGGTATCTCTATTTTGGTGAATCATTAAGCATTGTGGTATCTTGTTAAGCATTGATCAAATTATTCTAAGTGCTCTAATTATCATTGAACAAGTTATTACAAGATTTGAGCAGATCCCTAGTTGTTGAATAATTGTGGCCATTGATGTATCTTGTTGACACATTGTTTTTTGGTTAAAATATCGTCTATTGATTTTTATTAATAAGTACTCATTGTCATAATTGAAGGCTAATCATATCTAAAGTACTTAAACATTAAGAAATATTAACCTAAGAATCACTCATAACCCTTGCACAAACATTCTAAGTCTAGTTGGATTAATATCTTACTTCCAAGCATAAGCTTGGTTGATGGATATTTAGGTCCCCCCCTTTCTCAATTTAGCTTGAGGAACTTAGACCTTCTTTAGGGGTTAACACAGTGACTTTGTAGTTGTTTGAGCCACAGTCTCTACAGTGCCAAAGGCATCGAGTGGTTAGAACACATCGGGAAGTATCGTTAATCAAGCTTTTGTTTGTTTCCCGTTGGCTTCCATCTCGCCACCTACTCTAGAGACTAAGTCCAAAATAATTAAGAGGAAGGTTAAACCTAGAATAGACACATAAATAAAAGTAACAAAGATTCTTGCATCACACCTAGGTATTAGGATTTGCATAGCATATAGGTTAGTGAAGCATTCAAGTATCGATTTTCCATCCAGTTACTTGGCATTTAATTGGTAATAAGCAAGAAGTTAACTCCATAAGGCACTGGTCTCAAAATTCAATTCAATATAATCTTTAAGTCTTGCTAAAATTGACCAAGTAGCTAGGCCACTCAATTGTGTCTCCCGAACTTGTTGGTTGCCGACTTGTCTTTCATCTTCACATTTCCATAGGCATTACCACCCATACCTTGTTGTTGGGAAACAACTAGAACAGAGTGGGTGAGGATCAGAGTGACAACCCATGCCCTGACTCATTGTTGCAATGCCTGTAAAACCTGAGTAACAACAATTCCCAAGGACACTAGTTGTAGGATGGAATCAGACACAACTTTTGCATAGATTGGAGAAAATTATTACTTTTAGCATGTCCCCTACTTTGTAGGAGACATAGTTATAAGGCTTTTATGGTGGTATTGATTACATATTCAAAATCATTATGAACGCAAGGTTCCAATAAGGCTTCTCTAGGTGGCATGCATGGTACTTATTATTTTTAGTAGATTTGGTCTAGAGACTTGCATGTCAAAGATAATGGTATATTTAGAATCCTTGTGAGATTCTAAGTTCGATGAGCTACTTATGGGTGCTATGTTTGCACTTTTTGTTTTTAGTAGTGGTTGCATGCCATCTTATATCATGGATTTCAATTCCTTACTAAAAGATGAATCCAATGAGTATGGTTTCACAAGATTATGAACAATTCCATTTTTAGCATTAGTTGCAAGTCAGGTTTGATTACATATTTGGAGTCCCCATTGCGTTCTAAATTTGATGAGGATGGTTTCATCAAAGTCTAAGGCATTTCTGTTTTCAATAGTATTGGCATGGCAGTGCTGACAACATACTTGGGTTCCCTATCAAATTTTGAGTCTAATGAGTATAATATTGTGGATATGCAACTAGATTTCTATTTTAAGTTGTGCTTACTTTTAGGCATTGTTTTATGGTAGGGTCCTCTTACTTGTTCTCGACAATTTCTATTTTTTCCTCTTTTTGAGAGTGACTACTATTTTTGGCATGTCTACTTATAACAGGGTGATGTGGCAGTGTTGATGTTACACATGGATGCTCATGGATTGGACAAGTAACAAAATTATAAATAAATCATCAGTGATATAGCGAAGTTCATGGGTGTAACATGGCAATAAAAACAATTTATTTTCCTCCACCATATTTTTCTCTGTCCATTTTGGTTACCTCCTATCCCAATCCTATTTTCCCCTTCCTATTCTCCCTCGTTCCCCTCCACTCTTTCCCAAAAAAAAACGAAGTTGTATATCACTCCATAGCTCGAATTTTTAAAATTAGTCCAACTCGAATTTACTAAAATTTGATTGAGGAAAATACCTTAACTGAAATTGCTGGGAGATAATAATAGCCAAATTGACCTTCGCTAAAATTGTTTGGAAGATATTTTTATCATGTGGAACTTGAATGAAATACTCCAAAAAGCTTTTTACCCAAGTCGAAATAGCTAAAATTGTGTTCAAGGATATTTTTATCTCACGACTCTACTTCAGTTAAACTAAAACAAGGGTCACAACTAGATTTTCATCTATAATTTGAGCTCAGTTGACTCAACCATGTGCCCTAATAGCCAATTATGGATAATTTAACATCCAACGTCCTCTTCTCATTGGTGTGAATTGAGGAAATGGGAGGGAAAAAACATTATAAATATAGGGGGAACCAAGCATACAATTCGAAATATCTTGAGTAAGTAGCAACAATACTTTCCTATCTCCATATTCTTTCTTTCTTCTCTCTTCTGGATATTACTTTCTGGTGATCAATTCTCTAATAGTCATCTTGATGCAGCCAGCGTCTTGGTCCTTGCGGAATAAAGCTCAGTTTGATCCACTCCATTTCTCCGGGTTTCTTTGATGTCCCAAGGATATCTTCTGCAATTTGCAATTTGATAAAAGTTTTTAAGCGATTTCTTTGGTAAAATCTGCCGTAATTACGCTTTCTATCTGTTTTCCATAAAAAAAAGTTGATTTGCTAGAAATTATTCCATACTCTAAGAATTGTACACTTGCTAGTAAAACAACTATTATTTTGTTGTTTTTCTCATGTTATGTTGCAGATTTATAAGTCAAAACAAGTACTAAGACTAAGCATACCCTCTTGGCATTCACCAGCCCAAATGAAGAGGGAGATTTTTAGTGACACTTAGAGCATATTTTCCTATATGTTACACTGATTTTTACTAGTGAATTTAAAGATCTTATTTGTAAGCCGTGTATAAATTTGTGCTAACAAGACCAAGCTCTGAATACAACTATAAAAAATATCTATCCAGATCGGAGGTGAATAACTACCTTATGATCTCAGGAAATAAAACTTACTGAATTTTTAAATTAAACAGAAAAATTCAGACCATAAAATTAATCACACAATGGTTGGAAAATTGTTAGATTTTCCATTTATCAAAACTTGTCCGTATATTCTACTAATTATCATTACATTTTTAGTGCCCTCAGGGTGGATCTCAGAGTGGCGGTTAATCCACGTGAATGATTTGTTGGGGAATTTTCTGGGAAAATCCCAAAAACAACAATAAAAATTTGCACACAGAGACAATGCTCTATTTTCTTTTTCCCAGGATCTCAGCACATGGAAGCTTTTTAACAAATTGCTCAGAACAGAGTATTAAACACACATAGAAGGATTTGTATTCATCAAAAGTAAACTGAGACAAAATTCATCCTCTTTTTACTCAGAGGGATTCACCAAAAAGGCAAAGATGTGACTGCTGTAAAAGAAATTACATATGAGTTTTTACTCACGCTGCTGCGTGACTCCAAAATGCATATTCAGAACATTGCTTCCCCACTGCTGTGCTTTTTCCTCTCTCAAAAATAAAACAAAAAAAAATTACATATATATGACAACCCAGAACTTACATACATTTTCACTCGCCATACTGCCGTAAGAAAAAATAGTAACAATTAAATGATTTTACTGACATTTATCCATGCCCATACTCCCAAAAATTAAAAACTTCATCAAAAAGACTTACCAACCACACTAAATTGCATTTACTATTTTACTGAGAAAAACGGCGGTAGGAGAACTTTCACTTCACGTCAAATTTATCTTCAAGGCCTTTACTTCACCCATTATCCAATATGCTTTTCGAAATCTATCGGGTCCGAGCTTTATCGCATGGCACACATAGGTGCACCCATGGTTTCCCCCGATTGCGAAATCCCGATCACTATATGGCCCCATACCTCCGATATAACATATTTTAATATATGCATAAAAATTTATATAAAACGAGCCACTTGCGGACCCGAAATAATATTAAGCAAAATGTTGAATACCCATCGGGTCCGGGATATCGGGTCTCAACTTATCGCATGAAAAAGGCTGCCCACTTGGTTTCCCCGATTGCGAAATATTTGTGGACCCGATAATCTATTAAAATGGATTAATACCATCGTCGGGTCCGGGTTATCGACGATTGCTCTTTCATAAAAGAAATGCTCCACATGAAATGCCGATAGCGATATGCCGATGCGATATCGGTGATCGCTCATCGCAAATAACAAAAAATAAACTTTATAAAACCTGCTGTCATTTCGCCGATGCGATATCAACTGATCACTGAGGTTGCTGATCGCTGAAGTCGCTCATTGCTAGAGCGCAGTTGAAATTACATTTCAACACTCCCCTTTAATTTCAACTGCTGCGCATTCAGTCATACCCAGACACTTCCTTAAAAATTCAAAGCTTTTCTGATCCAGTGGCTTTGTCAAAATGTCTGCTACCTGTTCTTGAGTCCTGCAATGTTCTAGGACAATTTCTCCATTGTTCACTAATTCTCTGATGTAGTGAAACCTTGTA
>APFE030393490.1:27096-38764 GCA_000404065.3 Pinus taeda
ACATGTGTGAAGAATGAGTCAATATTGTCTGACTCCTTCATGCACAGATTCTCAAAATCTCTCCTCAGCAACTGTAGTTTGGCTGTCCTCACTTTCTCCATGCCTTGGTAGGCTGTCTTAAGAGTTTGCCATGCTTCTTTGGATGTTTTAGCTCCTGCTATCCTTGGAAGCACACTCTTGTCTAATGCTTGATACAAAAATACAAGGGCTTTTGAATCCTTCTTCCTATTGCTCTTCAATAGGTCTTTCTTTGCCTGAGTTAATCTGTTAAACTCATTCTCATTTGTTGGTTCATCAAAACCATCTTCAACAAGTTCCCATAAATCTTGACAGGAAAACAGGGCTTTCATGGTTATTGCCCAATAGTCATAGTTTGTCCCATTAAACTGTGGGAATTGAGGGTTAAACAAACCCATACTAGTGCTTGTGCTAGCCATTCCTTGCATTCTCAGCAATGCTTCTAAATCCTTGACTGTGTATTTAAAACACTGACTGTTCTCTCAGCAGTAATACAAAAACTGGTCTGAGAGATACCTGGATTCTTTTGCTGAGTCTTCACTTTGCTGGAGAAGTTACTGCAACATAAAACCTTCCTACAACTTCTTTGAATGTCTTCAAAGAGCCTCAACCTGCTCTGATACACTGTTGGGGATTTTTCTGGGAAAATCCCAAAAACAACAATAAAAATTTGCACACAGAGACAATGCTCTGTTTTCTTTTTCCCAGGATCTCAGCATATGGAAGCCTTTTAACAAATTGCTCAGAACAGAGTATTAAACACACATAGAAGGATTTGTATTCATCAAAAGTAAACTGAGACAAAATTCATCCTCTTTTTACTCAGAGGGATTCACCAAAAAGGCAAAGATGTGACTGCTGTAAAAGAAATTACATATGAGTTTTTACTCACGCTGTTGCGTGACTCCAAAATGCATATTCAGAACATTGCTTCCCCACTGTTGTGCATTTTCCTCTCTCAAAAATAAAACAAAAAAAAATTACATATATATGACAACCCAGAACTTACATACATTTTCACTCGCCATACTGCCGTAAGAAAAAACAGTAACAATTAAATGATTTTACTGACATTTATCCATGCCCATACTCCCGCTCAGGAAAAATTAAAAACTTCATCAAAAAGACTTACCAACCACACTAAATTGCATTTACTGTTTTAGTGAGAAAAACGGCGGTAGGAGAACTTTCACTTCACGTCAAATTTATCTTCAAGGCCTTTACTTCACCCATTATCCAATATGCTTTTGGAAATCTATCAGGTCCGAGCTTTATCGCATGGCACACATATGTGCACCCATGGTTTCCCCCGATTGCGAAATCCCGATCACTATATGGCCCCATACCTCCGATATAACATATTTATATATGCATAAAAATATATATAAAACGAGCCACTTGCAGACCGGAAATAATATTAAGCAAAATGTTGAATACCCATTGGGTCCGGGATATCAGGTCTCAACTTATCGCATGAAAAAGGCTGCCCACTTGGTTTCCCTGATTGCGAAATATTTGTGGACCCGATAATCTATTAAAATGGATTAATACCATCGTCGGGTCCGGGTTATCGGCGATTGCTCTTTCATAAAAGAAATTCTCCACATGAAACGCCGATAGCGATATGCCGATGCGATATCGGCGATCGCTCATCGCAAATAACAAAAAATAAACTTTATAAAACCTGCTGTCATTTTGCCGATGCGATATCGGCTGATCACTGAGGTTGCTGATCGCTGAAGTCACTCATTGCTGGAGCGCAGTTGAAATTACATTTCAACATGATTCTCAATAAAGTGAGTGTGAAAATCCAACACCCCTCTCAAACTCAAATCGGGGAATCAAACCTGGGCCAAGGCTCTGATACCATGTTGAGATATTCTGTTACACCAAAAGCCACAGGCATTAGTAAACTTCCTACCAATTTTATTACCTTTTTAATGGTCCCAGGACAAATCCTAAAGTGGCGATTAGTCCACGACTACCAGCTAGATGAGTGTGAAAATCCAACAAAAATATATGAGCAAAAACAAAAATACACAACAAAACAAACAAAAAAGTATGGCCTTTCCAATCAAATTTTCATTAATTTTTTCAAAACCTACAAGGGTTCCTCAACTGAGAAAACTCTTCCCAACAGAAAAAGGAAATCTACAGCAAATCCCTATCAGCTGTATGGCCATGTATGATCACTAGAAGGAACTCGACCTACACTCTAAAAATCGATTGAGATCATATGGCCCTTTGCTAGGTTGAACTACTCCTTCTACGACTAGATCATATGGCATCCTTATTCATTGAAATTTTATGGCCTTCCCAAATCTGGCTGAAGTCGATTTCGCTTTACTGCTTTGTTTCCCTCTGCTTCTCAGCTTGCACACTGAGTGAATTCTTTTGTCTCTGTGCAACTAAGTTACTGTGTCACTTTTTCTTTTATCTTGCTTTGTCTTTATAATTTTGAGTTGATGACTATTCTCAGTCTCCACAACTTTAATCTGTCATTAAAATCAACCATCGAGATTGATAATTTTG
Organism: Pinus taeda; assembly: GCA_000404065.3. Taxonomy (NCBI): domain Eukaryota; kingdom Viridiplantae; phylum Streptophyta; class Pinopsida; order Pinales; family Pinaceae; genus Pinus; species Pinus taeda. The sequence goes on from APFE030393490.1 coordinate 29,647, forward strand.
AGTTGATGACTATTCTAAGTCTCCACAACTTTAATTTGTCATTAAAACCAACCATGGAGATTAAAACTCAATCTCAATAGAAATCAAAAGTGGAAATTTATCTAAATACTACTGTTATCAAATTACACTTTGTTATTAAATTACACTTTATTAGACTTTTCTTAACTTAAAATTAAAGTCTCTCCCATCTAATAAAGTGAATTACAAATAGAAAGGACTCAAACGACTTCCCACACATTTGACACAAAAACTGTGCAAGTGAATTACAAATAGAAATGACTCAAACGACTTAAACGACTTCCCAACATTTTTTTGGGTATACGACCAAAGTCCCACATTGACTAGAAGTGGGGAGGATCATGGGTATATAAGGATGGACAAATATCTCCATTGGTATAAGGTCTTTTGGGGTAAAGCCCAAAAACAAATCCATGAGGGCTTAGGCCCAAAGTGGACAATATCATACCATTGTGGAGATATGTGGTGTCCAGAGTCCTTACATATTTGACACAAAAATTGTGCACAAGTTCTTGTCAGAGCTACAAACATCATCATCTGTTGTTTGGCAGCATTGCCATATTCTGAACATCATCATCTGTTGTTTGGCAACATTGCCATATTCTGTGCTGATCTAACTAGAGTTGTTCGCCTTACTGTCATTGTTGTTGTTGAGAGAGTTTTCCATTGTCACATCCCCTAACTAGAGTTGTTCGCCTTACTGTCATTGTTGTTGTTGAGAGAGTTTTCCATTGTCACATCCCAACCCTCAACTCGATGGTGGAGTCTTTTAAATTCATATAGCTCGAGGAAAAATTGTCCCTGTGCAATTGGTCCCTTCAATGAGGAAATTTATCTATCTCTTGAAACATCTGTATTTGAGATTTACAACAAGACATGATAGTACTGCTTATGGTTTCCTGAATTTTAAACTAAGGATTCTAAGCTAATATTCCTGCCAGTTTCTAGCTATATATTTCTATCTCTGCTACTGTATTTTAAGGTTTTCATTTATAAGATTGTATTTGTGGTAAGAAAATACTCCTGCTTTGAGGACTACTCTTCATCTGCATAAGAAAAACACAACTCGTTGGAATAGAAATCTGTTAAGAGATAATATTGGTATATTGGTATCCCATTCTTGAGGATAGGGATTGGGCACTTTAAAAATCAAAAATTTAAAAATCGCAGTAACAACAATACTGCAAGAAAATAAATTTAAATGGAATAATTCATTTGAAAAAAAAAGAACTTTCGATACACCACACGTGTGTTCCTTTATTTATCGTTTAGTTCCGTTCCCCTAACTGGCTTATATTTACCTTTGATACAAGATAGGCTATGTTGTATGTGATCCTAATATTGATATGCGAGTTCTGTACAGGCCCAAAGCCATCGTCTTTATGCTGACTAGTTACAATTTTTGAAAAGATCACTTACATATATTATATAATACAGATAACTAAAGTAGTCTGATAGGAAAGAGTCACTCCCACATATCTTTTAATTCCTCTTTTTTTTTTCAATAGAATGCTTCCTTTGAATATCTATATAAACAGTAAATTATGGGCATTTTACATCAAAAACTTAAAAAAAGCCATTTGGAAGTTGCCACTAGGGTAGACCAAAACAGGTCACAGGAAAGACCCCACTACCAAAATCATCCAAGCACTTTCAACAAAATTGCCATTTGGGTAGAAACAGTATGACTGTCATAAAAATTCATGTCGCATTAAAAATCGTAAATCCAGCCATTCAGCACACAGAAAGAATCACAAACATAAAGATCCGTAAATCAGGGATTCCTCATTCCAGTAATTCTTTATTATTTTATTAAACATTTATTCAAAAGAATAAGATAAAGTTCTTATTAGAAAAGCAAGGAATTGGTGCCACAGATCAGCACCTATGATTACATAAGATGATATAACTTATATGGTGAAGCATTGTTCTGTGCCTCGTGTGTTCTACTTGTCTGGCTTATTCCATATTTTCTATTCAAACAATGTTTTCAACACCCAAGGAGGTTTTGACATTGTGGTATGACTCAACATCACAGATGCCTTTAACTAGACAAAATCAGAATATCTTAAAATATTTATGTACAACAGATAAAAGCTTTCTGTGCATGCTGTACCTTATTGTGAAGTAAAACTGTGCTCAGCAATCCAATCTAGGCTTGACACGAAGATTTAATCCATCTTCAGTCATATGGAGTGTCAGTGAGGGACGATATTTTACTTCCTTACCTTCAACAGCTTCAAATTTGAAGAAACGTACAAGCACAGCAGCAAAAATCTTCATTTGCATGTATGCAAACTCCTTGCCAAGACAAATGCGAGGTCCAGCCTGTAAGTCAATCACACACCTTATCGATTTCAAGGCATTACGATAGGTACTTTTCAAAAGATTAACTATCAAGATTAGGAGACTTACCTGAAATGCAGTGAATTTGAATGGTGACTGAGGCGTAAAAACTCCATTTTGAAGCCACCTCTCTGGCCTAAACTCCTCTGCATCACTGCCCCAGAGGTATGTCATTCTTCCCATTGAGTAAGGTACATAATTGATCACATCACCTTTCTTGACTTTGAATCCATCGGGAAGGATGTCATCAGAAACTACATATTTTGCATCCTGCAAATTGTGTTTTGTCAATTTATGATTAGCCATACTCTTTGATCTTTAAATCAATATTAAATGGAGAACGATGATGAATATAGGAGGTATTCTATTCAAAAGATACAACTATTCCTGCACTTCTACATTAAGCATAGGAATCCAAAAATCAAATGAACTTATCCAAACTTTTGAAGTCATAAAAGAAATTGGTTTGGGCAAACCCACAAATGCAATGAAAATATGAATATAATATTACGCCATATATCCTCTATCCTAACTAATGGAATTCCAGTGCATGCTAACAAGAGGAGAAACAAGACTAACAAGACAGAATTATTGATGGACAATGATCAGTCAAAAGAATGTTGGAGATAATACCCAAATGAACGAACATTAATACGCGTCTTACCACAGGAACAGCTGGGTGTAAGCGCAAGGCTTCTGATAAAGCTGCTTGAAGATAGTGCATGTTATCCAATACTGATAGCGTCAGACTTTGAGAAAACATACTTATAGATTCTTCAATTGACATACATTCATTTTCCTTGACCAGGCCACAAATTTCTTGCAGAATTTTTCCTTCAACATCTGGATTTTTGCAAAGCAAATGAAAAAACCAACAAAGGGTGACTGCAGTTGTGTCCCGGCCAGCTATCATGAAATTCAGAATAATATCTCGGAGATACTTGTCCGAGCAATTCTCTGGGTGTTTCTCACTTAATGCAATAAAGCGAGACAATATATTTGGTTTTACCTGTAAAAATATTTGAGCCGAGTGACAGAGAAACAAGGTCATGAGTTCCAGCAATAAACTAGTCAGATAAAATGTGAAAAGAACAATTAGATAGTCTGCTTGTGGCATAAGTTACTAAGACAGGTGTGAGCATTCTCTTACATAGTTATTTTGGATGGAAATCTCCTTTCTTCTCTTCTGAATGACCTTGTAGACAAAATCATCCACTGTTTTGATGCTTTCCTTCATGGTGACTTCTGACCCAATATTGAAGTATCGTTTTAATTTCCAAGAAAGATCAACATAACGCCACGAAAGCATAGCATTTGCAGTATCAAAAGCCTCTGCAAAAGATGCCTCTGCTCCAGAGTTGGCCTTTGATAAGCTGTTGATTTCCACCCCAAAGCCCAGTTTGCAGATTGCATCCATTGTTGATTTCAGTAAAAGACCCTATTGCCATTTATCGCTGTCAAATTGTGATTATGCCCCATACTATTTTGCCAGAATATTCACACAAGGATATATAAAGAAATACAGAGAGAAATTAATGTGATAAGAACTCCCATCTTAGGGATGCCCTCTAGCTATAGTTTGTAATCCATCACATAGATATCAACTGCCATCCCAAAAGGGCCCTAGGGGCTGATATGAGTAATCGTTTTCTCACAGGGCACATCGCCTTCTTCCTTGGAATTTCAAGAGGCAACCATTAGTCCATTAACACAAAAGTCATTGGTAACTTGTTAGTAAGTCTTGAAACTGCAATTTCATATATACAGTTTGAACTTTGAGGCCTCAGAGATCCTTTCTGAATATCTAAATGGAGAGTAGCTCAAGCATCAACTATCTTTAATTATCCAGGAAGTCATGGAATCCATTCTCACTTTCTGAATATCTAAATGGAGAGTAGCTCAACCATCAACTATTTTTAATTATCCAGGAAGTCATGGAATCCATTCTCACTGAGGCCTACAGGTTTACTAGCTGCTATTTTGGCTGGCAGTGAATACAGCCATCCCTCCAGAAAGCCATAGGGTGCTGGTAAGGTACTAGCTTCCTGGACAATGATCAGTCAAAAGAATGTTTGTGATACCTAAATGACCGTAGAAATATACGCGTTTTACACAGGAACAGCTGAGTGTAAGCGCAAGGCTTCTGATAAAGCAGCTTGAAGATAGTGCATGTTATCCAATACTGTGTGCGTCAGACTTTGAGAAAACATAATTAAAGATTCTTCAATGCACATTATATTCATTCTCCTTAACCAGGTCACGAATTTCTTGCAGAGTTTTTCCTTCAACATCAGGATTATTGCAAAGAAAATGAAAAACCAACAAAGGGTAACTGTAATGTTTCCCGGCCAGCTATCATGAAATTCAAAAATAATATCCCGGAGTTTTCACTTAATGCAAGAAAGCGAGACAGTATGTCTGGCTTTACCTGTAAAAATATTTGAAGCCAGTGACACAGAAACAAGTTATCGAGTACCATCAATTAACTAGGTCTCGAGTACCAGCAATTAACTAGTACGAGAAAATGTGAAAAGAACGATTAACGTTTGACATAAGTTCCAAACCAAGACTAAGACTGGTGTGAGCATTCTCTTACATGGTTATTCTGATAGTTATTCTGGACGGAAATCCCCCTCTCCTCTTCTGAATAACTTGTAGACAAAATCTTCCACTGTTTTGATGCTTTCTTTCATGGCGAGTTCTGCCCAATATTGAAGTGAAGTTTTAATTTCCATGCAAGATCAACATAATGCCACAAAAGCATAGCATTTGCAGTATCAAAAGCCTTTGCAAAAGATGTCTCTGCTCGAGAGTTGGTATTTGATCAGCTGTTGATTTCCAACCCAAAGGCCAGTTTGTAGATTGCATCCATGGTTGATTTTAGTAAAAGACCCTACTGGCATTTATCGCTGTCAATTTATGGTTCTGCACCATACTAATTTTCCATAGAGTATTCACACAAGGATATATAGAGACATACAGAGAGATTAATGTGAAAAGAGATCCCATCTGAGGGACATGATCTCTAGCAATGGCTTGTAATCCATCACATGGATAACAACTGCCCAAGAGGGCCCTTAGGGACGATATGAGTACTTGTTTTCTCAAAGGGCACTTCCCCTTGTTTCTTGGAATTTCAGGAGGCAAGCATTAACACAAGAGTCAGTGGTTACCTCTTTGGCAATACGTTTTGAAACCATAACTTCAAACTTTTATATATATGGTTTAAAGAAAAGTCTTGGATCCTCTCATCTTCTATATATCACGTATCACAATGGGATAATTCAACCATCAGCCATTATCTTCATTGTAAATTCCAATGGACTCATTAGATTTGAACTCGTGGCCTAAGACTTTTATGTTATGTGTCATCTATGTTAGCAACATACATAAGGTGAATGGTAGTGAATTGTTCTAATCCCTGAAGAGTAGCTCAATTAATTGTCATTTACCCAAGTATATTGCTGATGAAGAGGTCTTATGTTACAAGTTCAAATCTAATTAAATCCATTGCAGTTACTAATAATGAGTGTGGTTGAACTACCCTATCTAAATATATTTAAATATTTGGAAGATGAAGGGATTTCGAGGTTATATATAGGGCCAATATTTGGAAGATAAGGGAATTTCGAGGCTATATAGGCATTATGGATAGCTTGGTTGGTTCAACCCTTTCCACTATGGTGTAATTCTCAAAGCGGTCATAGAATCCATTCTCACTAAAGCCTACAAACTTACTAGCTGTTATTGAGGTCTACTAGCTGCTATTGTGGTTGGCAATGAATACAACCATCACTTTGGAAAACCACAAGGTGGTGGTAAGGTATTAGCTTACTCACTTTGAACACTTCATACAACCGAAATTGATATCAAAATTTCAAGGCTAGAACTTAACATTATTGAAAAAAGACAAAATCACCAAAAACTTGTAAAACAAAATCACCAAAACATTGTGAAAAAAAGAAAAAATCACCAAAAACATTTAAAGTGGAACTTTAATTTACTAAAGGCAAAAAAAAACACTAGAAATTGAGTTTGTCCACTTATTAACTCACTCCATACACCGGAGGGGAAAATAACAAATACAATTTTAAATATAAATTTTCAGCATGCATGAGCGTTAGGGTAGTTACTTAAACTTGACCTGATCAAGTTACCAAAAGTTTTCAAGCTCTAGGTTTATGGGAATTCATGGTTTTGCCCATAGAATTCATATAATGTATCCTATTTATAAGCTGAAATACTTCATGTTAATTCAGAGCCTAGTGAATATGAGAGTTGTGGTTGAAGTTCTAGTGTGTTGATTAGAACGTGGAGTTGAGAGTGAAGCATGAATGGGCTGGTAAAGTAAGTGCCAGGACCAGGTTGAAGTTGTAGTGTGTTGATTAGAGCCTAGAGTTGAGAAGTGAAGGGTCAATGGACTAGTAAAGTAAGTGTCAAGACCAGTGAATTAGGTTTTAGAGGTGCTAGAGAAGCTGTTAGGAAAATATTGTGCATTATAGTAAAAGGCTATGGTGGACATGACAAAGGAGAATGATGACCACTAAATTGATTTTAGTTGTATTAATGAGAGATTGCACAGATCTGGTGAGTGCAAATAATGTTGAAAGACTAGGTCAAGGTATGGATCAACAAAGCTAGAGATGTAGCAAGAGAGTGGTTGTATAGACGAAAGAACAGAAATGGAGTCTATGGCTTGAAGTTTAATGGAGGTGATAAGAGTCACACTGGTGTGTGAACACCCTAAGGGTTTTTGGTCCAAGTTATGAAACCCTGCCACACATAGGAAGTTGTAAGACTTATTGTTTAAGTATACATATTACGCAGGATCACGGATTGTTGTAACTTGTAAGACCTTAAGACTTTGATGAGGCATCCATGTAGTGTAGTGGTGCATGGAATCGTCAAGCTATGGAATGGACCACTTGGATAGGTACCAAGGTGGTAGGTGTATTGGTATAGGGTGGTAGGTGTATTGGTATCCTAGCTTGAATAGGGAATATGATATCTCAGTTGAGATGGTTGATGAATGATTGAAACCAGGTTAAAGTTACTTACTCAGTCATGTTTAAGGGGAGATTGTTAGGGCAGTCATGTTTAAGGGGAGATTGTTAGTGTTGTTAGATAAACTTGACTTGGTCAAGTTACTGAAGGTTTTTGAGTTCCAGGTTTATGGGAACCCATAGTTTTGCCTATGGTATTCATCTCTAATGTAACCTATTTGCCTATGGTATTCATATTTGCCTATGGTATTCATCTCTAATGTAACCTATTTGAAGGTAAAAAGACTCCATGTTAATTGATGCTTCGGGCTAGTGAAACCCATAGTTTTGCCTATGGTATTCATCTCTAATGTAACCTATTTGCCTATGGTATTCATCTCTAATGTAACCTATTTGAAGGTAAAAGGACTCCATGTTAATTGATGCTTGGGGCTAGTGAAATCCCCAACAACACCTTTAGACACTACCACTTCTCTTGATTTCATGATCCTAACACAGAAACTAAAAAAAGAAATGCAATTTTAACTATAAATATTTTCAGAAAAAATCAGCTAATAAGTAAAAGATTTATCATGCCTGCATCTCTACTGCTTGCTTTGCTCCACAAGCTTCCAAAAGAATTTTGGAAAGTTTCACTACATTCTCTCGGAAAGCAACACTGCTGGAGTCCTTCAACATTTTGGTAGAGAACTCAAAACTAGCTAATTTTCGCTGTTGTCGCCACTTCTCACCATCAACGCTGAAAATGCCATCACCGAGAAGGTCTTCCATAATATCATGGTTGAACTTTCCCTATGAATTTTTCAAAATTACATTAATCACAACCACAAATATAAAACCATGGTTGAACTTTCCCTATGAATTTTTCAAAATTACATTAATAACAACCACACATATAAAGCTATAGCTAGATATATCTGAAGCAATCACTTCCATGTAAGAGAAGCTGACCTTGACGTAGTTTGCAAAATTAAATCTAAGAATGTGCTCCACATTTGCAGGATCTGTGGTATAAACGTAGCTGAAAGTAGGATAAGGTATCCTGTAAGTTTTGTAGCGTCTGTGATGATCACAAAGATAGTCATGTAAGCGTTTGAAATTGATGATGTGAGAAACAACGGTTGCAGCCACAGGATGGCACAGGTCACCACTCCTTTTCATTTTGAAATATAGTATCACCAACAAAACCAGCGCTATTGATGCTGTCGCATATTCTACGCTCCAATCCATTGTTTCTTCTGGTAAGACAGACATGAATATGATGAAATGAAATGGGTGCAAGGAATTGTCTGGATTATGCTACTTTAGGAAAAAAATGAAGACTTTGGTGCAAGGAATTGTAAACCTCTGCATACCAGACTTGGAAGAGGTAGGAGTCTATGTGGGGAACTTCCACGCGCTGTACCAGGTGCCTGTGCTCAGCCCAAAATTATAGATCACTGTCCAATGGCATGTTACAAAATATATGATTTGGAAGAGTGGTACAGCAGGCTTGAGAGTGACTTACGGCGTGAATTGTGTCTGGTGCAACATGAAAAACCCATGACAGTTGTCTGTAGCATAAAATAAAGTTTAAGATGTTTAAATTTTATAGAAGTGATATAGTCAAACTTATCTTATTATATATGTCATGTGGTCTGTATCATAAAATAAGTTTAAGATGTTTAAATTTCATAGAAAGTGATATCATCAAATTTATCTTATTATATATTTTGCATTGCGAAAAATAAATTATTACATTTTATTAAATT
>APFE030393493.1:0-27825 GCA_000404065.3 Pinus taeda
CCTTCCAGGAAAAGTTGGAGAACAAGAGAAGGTTGTAGACTTCTACAGGTAGAAGCCTTCGTACTGGTATAAGGTTCCACCAATACAAAATTTGTAAAAGAAGTTTCTTATTAAAGAAGATTGAGAAGATTGCAGCAGGTGGTTTTCACCCACATTGGGTTTCCACCTTATATCTTGTGTTCATGTGTGTGATTACATGTTCTGTTTACTACATCTGATTACTAGTTATATGGTTATGATACACAGATTAAAGATCAACTAACTAAATTATAAAATTGCAAGGTATACGCTAGTTTCTCTAAAAATAGTTGTGTATACACGAAGGTTTCATTAACATAAGTAGTGTATATAAATATGTTTATGGAAATGAATTTTTGAATTTCTAATACTGATCCCCCCCCCCCCCTCAGTGTTATTTCCAACAATTGGTATCAGAGCAGGTCCTTCAGAAAAATCTTGATCACTTGAAGGAAGATCTATCATCATGAGCACCTACGAAAGAGAGGGATCCATTAGACCACCAATCATCAATGGGAGCAACTTCGTCTATTGGAAGGAAAGAACCACGACCTATCTTCAATCTCTTGGAACAGAAGTTTGGGAAAACGTGGAAGGAGGATACACATTTCCATCAATAATTCCTATAGATACTCCAGGTAAAAGGAAGTATGAAACAAATGCCAAGGCTGGCAACACACTATTGGGGAGTTTGTCACAATCAGAATTTTTCAAGGTTGTGCAACTCAAAATGTGAAATAAATATGGGACAAGATCGTTCTAAGCTATAAAGGAGACGATCAGGTAAAACGTGCAAAAATACAATCTCTCAAAATTCGATATGAAACTCTCAAAATGCACAATGATGAAAGTATAGCTAATTACTTCTTATGTATAGATGAGATTGTTAATTGCATGAAAAACTTGGGTGAAGAGATAAAAGAAGTTACTGTAGTTGAAAAGGTTTTGAGATCCTTGTCTTCTAAGTTTGAATCAAAAGTTTCTACCATAGAAGAAAAGCAGAATCTTCAGAGTATTACTATGACACAGTTGCACGGAATCCTAACTACTTTCGAAATGAGAAAAGGGGGTCCATCAGATATGAGAGAAGCTACATTCAAGGCTTTGGGAAGAGAAGAGCTAAATGAGTCGAGACACATTTCAGAAGGAGAGGAAGAAGCAAACTTTTTCAAGAACCTTCAATGGGGTTCTGGAAGATTCAGAGGTAAACTACCTTTCAAATGCTTTGCTTGTGGAAGAGTCAGTCATTATGCAGCCAAATGTCCTCATAAAGATGAGGTGGATAAAGGTAAGGAATCAACAAAATGGAATAGAAAACAGAATGTAAGTAAGAAGAGCTACTATACACATGAAGATAGTGATGGTTTATCAAATAGTGATGAAGATGAACATGGTAATGATTATAGACTTTTGATGGATTTTGAAGATGATGATTTCTTGGATGCTTTAGATGAAGATGGTCTCTATGAAGAAATTTCTAAACTTAAAATCCGTTTAGAAGAAAAGAGTATGATTATAGATACTCTGACATTCCAACTTGCTGAAAGGGAAAAACACAATGAAAAGTTAGAATGTGAAATTGTTGGTCTAAGAAAAGATATTGAGAAAACAAAAGCTCTCAATCTTAGATTTTCTAAAGGATGAGAAACTTTAGATAAAATTATCAAAGTGCAACGTTCTCCTCTAATAAAGACAAGTCTTGGATATACAGAAGAAGCATCTCAAGCACAGAAGCCATCAACCTCCAAAAGCTATTTTGATGCAGCAAGGAGAAGTGAACAAGTTTACAATCGTCAACAAAGGCATAAAGCAGATGATCAGGTAAATCAGGTTCAATCTACTTCAAGGATGAACAGAAGCTATAACCAACCACAGGTAAATCAGTCTCAATTTGCTTAAGGAATGAATGTCAATGGAAACTACAATCATCAGGTCAATAGATTTGATAATCGCAAGAATTTCTTTAATGGCCAATGTTTTTCATGTCATAACTTTGGTCACAAAGCTACTCAATGTGTTGCTTACGAGACCATCATGACTAGAGAAGCACAAAATCAAAGGAATGAGACTAGGATCATGAAAAGGACCTACAATAACTTTTCTTCTCTTGAAAATGAAATAGAATGCTCTATCTATAACAACTTCAGTCATGAAGATTCTGAATGTAGGAGTAAATTTTGGCAAACATCTCAGAAGGAGCAAGCTTCATTGGGTCCCAAAACATGGAGAAAGAAAGAACCGCAAACAAAAAGATGTGGAATAGCCTTATATGCAGAAGGACAAGAAAATTAGTGGTATATCGATAATGGATGCTCGAAACACATGACAGGTGATAAAGAAAAACTCTAGTCATATAATGCCTTAGAAAAGGAAAAGAAGGTCTCATTTGGTAATGACACTCCTGCAGTCATAAAAGGTAAAGGCTCTGTTCTCTTAAAAGAAAAGGTTAGAGTTGGGAATGTTATGTATGTAGATGGTCTAAAGCATAATCTATTGAGTGTCACTCAAATGTGTGATCAAGGAAATGAGGTAGTATTTCGATCAAATGGATGTTGTTAGTGCCTAAATCTACCTCAGTCTGAAAAAGGTAGGATCTAGGGTAACATCAAACCACGCTTAACCTAGTAGCTAGCCCTACCAGGTCGGGAGAGGGCTCTCTCCTTGTCAATCTCAGCAAAATATGATCAATGAGGCTTGAGATGACTGATGCAAAGACTGATTTTAGGCTAGGTATGTTTTCAGAAGAGTTTGATTGAATTTGATGATGTTTTGCTGGCTCAAATGGAAAGGGAGATTTTGGGTCTAGGGAATGAGGCTCAGTTTTGTAGAGATCTATATGGGGCAAGGTAGGCAAGTGTTTTGGTACTTCAAATTGAATGAAATGGAGAGCTTTTAGATAGGTTAGGAGTTGAAGAGGGAAAAAAAACCTCATGGATCCTCTTCAAGCAACTGAAAACATAAATAACTAAGAAAACCCTAGGTAGAGCTCTGCAATTTCAATGGATTCTACCTTTATCCTTGTTTGTTTTAGTTAAGATGAAACAAGAGAGAAAATGGCATAAAACACATTTAAACTTACATTTACAGAAGGAAACACAATATCAAAGCAAGATGCCACATGAATCCCATAGAGTGCTGCAAACCCTGGTCTATTCCTTAGCCAAAACTCTGAAAAATGTATACAATGAAGCTTCAAGCTTTCTCAAAAGTCCAACCTTTGCTAATGACTGAAAAATCAAAAGATATAGGCAAACAAGAACCCATCCTAGCCTCTAGGGGTCGAGCTCATGAGTTTAGGAGCTGTTCTAACTAATTTTAAACTAAGAACTAAAAATTAGGCAATGGAATAGCCTGCATCTAGAAACTAGGGAACTGATTCATTCAGTTGCAAACTACTTTTTGATAGACGAATTTACCTCTATGAGTGAAAATTTAACATACTTACATCAAGATCCATCAATTTACATTAAATTACATCGTGATTTTGGCATTAACAAGGAAAAAAGTCAAATATCAAGAAACTATGTGAAAACAGAGTATTTTTGGTCAAACTGAGCAAAATTTCCCCAATGTGTCGTGTTGATTTCTCTATGCATAGTGCCTTTTTGCAGCTAGTTTTGGAGGCCTTCCCGGTGTCCAAATTTTCTCCAAGTGTACTTGTTGAAAAGTTCTGCTCGTCTACTTTCCAAAACAAGTGGAATTTTTGAATTTGGCCTCAATTTGACCCTCCACAATTGAGTTCTCCCGACACTGCTTCTTGTGTGTCCAAAAAGGGGCAGAAAGGTCATTTTTGGGGTGTTTTTGACCTTTTTGGGGGCTGAAAACCTGTCAAAATTTCTTGGCCATTGGTGAGAATGCATATTTCTCCATGAAAAATCCAAAAATACTGAGTTTTCCTCAAAAGGAGACCTCCATCATAAGTGAGCGCCAGGTGGCGAGGCGCATTGGGCAGAAAATCCCGTGTTTTGGCCCTAAAATTCCAAAATTGCAAAAAGAGTCCCAAATTTTTTGAAATTTGGGCTGAGTGTTCTTCATCAAGTGCTATGTTGGGCCAAGGAAGCCTCAACCAAGATCTGAAGTCTATCTTGCTCCTTTCGCCTCCTCGATGCCTTCTTCAACTTGGCTTTCAAGTTTCTGATTCTTGCCTTGCAACTTTTATTTCTCTCCATGTAATGGTAGGCCATATGCCTCAACATTGTTTTATCCTTGTTGGCCTTCTCTAGCAACCTTTCTAAGTGGATATTCACTCTCTCAAGCCAATATTCTCAATCAGCATTGATTTCTTGCTCAAGTGATGTGAGTTTCACTTTCCTCCTCTTGGCAGCTTGGCGGTTTTCTCATATGTTTTGCAGCTCCATAATGGTTTTCTGATCCTCTAGCTGCTTGTTTCTTTGCTCCAGGTATTTTATTATCCACTTAGCTCTTTCTAGGTTGAGAGACAAATCATTGATGTCCGCCTGTTGCTCTTGGATGATCTTCTTCATCTTTGAGCTTTGTGAGCCCAAATCAATGTCATCATCCTGAATGAGGATGAAATCTGTCTCCTGCTCTCCTAAAGGCCCCTCATCATGTAATGGTCTCTTGCCCTTGTCCTGAACCTACTTTTCTAATGGAGGAAGCGAGACCCCTTCCACCCTGAGTGGAGATAATACACGCTTTGCTGCTGCAAACAACCTTCTAGTGCCCTTTTGATAGGTGACAAACACCGGCACACTGGCGGTCTGTGTCTCATGAATCTCCTGTTGATGTGAAGGTCCACTTGTCTCATGAAAAGCTTCTAGAGGTACTTGAGGAGCCGAGAAGACCTCATGAGAAATGAAATCCTCCCATGAGATGTTCTGCAAACCAAGCTGATGCATGACCACAATTTTAATTAGCGCAAAAATGGTATATGTTGTTATACTATTGTTGAGGAGTCTTCCTTTGCACTAGGGTGGTCATCTTCTCAATATTCCGGCACATGAAGTAGGGGAGATTCATCATTCTCACCCTGGTAAAGTGCATCAACAATCTAATGTGATAGGCATATAGGCGAGAAAACCGGCCCTCACAGCTGAAATACTTGATTATGAGTTTCATCAAGGGAGCATATGAGTCTTTCAGGTACCGGAAGGGAAAAACTCTGCTGAGATGTCTCTAGTAACTAGCCTTGATGTATGGCTCATAGTATTCCCTATCAATTTGTTGCCTTTTATTCCACTGCTCTTCGACATTTGGAATGCCAGTTGCTAGAGAAATAGACTCCAATGTCAAGGTGAATGTCACACCTGCTAGAGTGACTTGGCCATTATGTAGATGAAGCACAAACAACTTGGCCAACTCATGATGGTATTGGACTCTTGCAACCATCTCACAGAACTGATAACAGGATTGGTATTGAAAGCATGTGATAGCAAGAGGGCAGGCCTGTAGCTCGACAAGTGAAGTAGGCTCCTCTCGTATATGTTTACCACCTTTGTGAGGTCTTCTTGGTGCATGCATTTCTGTAGGAGAGTCACTGTGTGTCTCTTCATCTCGGTCATAGGAAGGATCAGATTCCATGTTTACCAAATGTTTGTGTTGTCTTAGATGAGTATGAACAGATTTTAGGTGTATTTGATCTTTTGCTGCCAAGTGTATGAAAATGTATGAGGGACTATGAAGGGAGAGGGTAAGAGGGGTTATGGGAATATTGTTGACTGGAATTTTGGGAATATAAGGGTTTTAGGAACAGTTTTTAGGCTTTGGGATAACAATTAGGGTTTGGGAATTTTGTACCTAGGGTTTGGAATAGTGAGAATTAGGGATAGGGGTGAATGAATTTAGGGATATGGGGATAGTGGAATGAGTAAATGAAACTAGAAAAGAAGTCAGGGAATCAAAGGGTGAGGGAGTGATGGCAACAAAAACACATCTACAAACCCTAAGCAATTGTTTTTTGAGCAAAAATTACAAGGAGGTAGGGTTTGAAATTTTTATTACTAAATCATCATAAACATCTTAAGACACACATTCATTAGCATTTGAAGAGTTGTTGACTTACTTTGGACTAGAGGAAGCCAAGCAAATTGAGAATTTGGATGAATTTGTGGTGAAAATGGCTTGCAGCTCTATGCGTCGCGCCTCCTGTATGCGTCGCGCTAGCATAGTTTTTACACTGTGGATAGCGGCCCAATGCGTCGTGCCAGCCCTATGCGTGGCGGCGCTCACCCAATGTGTCGCGCCCCCAAAACTAAAACTCTTTGTTGTGATTTTGTTACCACGAGCTTGCTCTAAGTCTCTCTTGCTCTTTTGGATGAAAATGAGTCTTTTAAACAAAAGAAATAACTTATATACAAAAGACTTAATTTTTCACTTCATAAAACCCACTTTTGTAATGTTTACATTTGACACTTTCTTTTCAAACTCTGGTTTTAGGCAATTTTGCTTTATTTTGCCTCTGATTAACTGAATGACTTGACTTTTTGTTTGCCTTGCAGGTGACGAAGATGCTAAAGCTTGACAAGGTGACCAGGGTTGCCACTGAAGCTGTTACATATGAAAATTTGAAATTACACCAAATTATATACATGAAAACATAAAATATTATGTTTTTCCTCAAAACAGAGTTTTCAGGAAAAATTCATTTTTGGGCATATGACAATGGAATTTATTGGTTCTGGGACTTTATTCAACCTCCTCATGTGCCTATTGACCGTTTTTGAACCTTTTGAAGACCTTTTTGACGAAACCCTAGACCTAATGAAACTGAAACCCTAACAATGACCCTTGCAGATTTAAAGACAAAAAATGACTACAGATGATCTAGATGAGTGGAAATGGGCCAGCAGGTAAAGGACATGAGGAAAAATGTACAAAAAGCCACTACTGTTAGATAATTCATGCTCCTAATGGAATGCAGCTGACTGAGCGAGGCACCTAATATGCAATGCAAAAAGAGATTTGATCAATGACGGAGGGATGAAGATACCGACATTAACAGATGTGTTGTTCGTGAGCTTGATATAGGATAAACAATGATCAAAGGTGTAAGAACTCCAAACAACCTATACAAACTCAAGGGGGGACAACAACAGTGCTACTTAAGCAAAAATGATGAACATTGGTTATGTCATAGAAGACTGGAGCATCTAAGCTTCCCTCAAATAAGAAAAGCATGCTGATATAAGGTTGTTCGTGATCTTCCACATATCAGCATTCTAGAAAACACAATATGCAAATCATGTCAATTTGGTAAGCAAGCCAGAGCACATTTCCCTGAGAAGGAAGGATCAGCTAGTAAGCCTCTTGAACTTGTTCACACTGATTTATGTGGTCCATCTAGGAAAAAGTCACCTTGTGGAGAAGAATACTTCATATTGTTCATTGAAGACTTTTCTAGAATGTGTTGGACAGGACTTCTAAAGCATAAAGACAAAGCTTTCGAAAATTTCAAAGCCTTCAAAGCCTTGGTTGAAAGTGAATCAAATCGCAAAATCAAATGCCTCAGGTCTGATCGAGGAGGGGAATTTACCTTGGATGAATTCTTCGACTTCTGTGAAGAACATGGAATAAGAAGGGAATTCTCTACAGCAAGAACTCCTTAGAAAAATGGAGTGGTAGAAAGGATGAACATAACTATTCAACAAATGGCTCGTGCTATGCTAGATGAGTTTGGAACTCCTGCAACCTTCTAGGGAGACGCTGCATTTGTGGTCGTCAATATTCTCAACAAAACAAACGTCCAGGTAAATAGCACTCAAACTCCACATGAACTTTGGTATGGTAAGACTCCTACTATAAAATACTTCAAAATTTTTTGGAAGAAAATGTTACATCAAAAGGACTGATGAAAAAATTGGCAAGTTTGAACCTAGAGCAGATGAAGGCATTCTCCTTGGTTACTCTTCTAGAAGTAAAGGATACAAGTGTTATAGTAAAATACTTGGGAAGCTTGTTGAAAGTATTGATGTTGTGGTTGATGAAGAAGGCAAAAATCCAAAGCAGGTAAAAACTGAAGATTATGAAGAAGATGAGGACTATCCTTCCACATCAAATCAAACAAATTCTGAAGAAGAAACCAATGAGGCACCATAAGAACAGATAAGGGTAGAAAAAAAGACTCCATCCAGGTATGTTAAGAAGAATCATCCAGAGACTCAAATTTTGGGGAAAAAAGAGGCAGGAGTGCAGACAAGAAGAACTATTACAAAAGCTTCAAGCTATCTAGCATACTCCATTGAACCGCAAAATGTAAATGAAGCATGCAAAGATGAATGTTGGGTTAAGGCCATGAATGAAGAACTTGAGCAGATTGAAAAGAATAATACTTGGGAATTGATTCCTAGACCTAATGATAAGAATGTCATAGGCACCAAATGGACATTCAAAAACAAGCTAAATGAAAATGGAGAAGTTATTAAAAACAAGGCCAGACTTGTTTGTAAAGGGTATGCTCAACAAGAAGGTATAGACTTCGAAGAAAATTTTGCACCTGTTGCTAGAAGAAGAAGTGTATATTGAGCAACAAGACAGATTCATCTTTGGAAATGATCCAAAACTCGTATGCAGACTTAGAAAGGCTCTCTATGGTCTAAAACAAGCTCCAAGGGCCTGGTATTATCGTCTTGACAAATACCTTCATCAACAAGGTTTTTCAAAAGGATCAGCTGATAGCAATCTATATATAAAAATTGACAATGATAAATTGCTAATACTTGTTGTGTATGTTGATGATATCATTTTTGGTAGAATGAAGAAGCCACAAGTCAAAACTTTGCCTTGGTAATGCAGAAAGAATTTGAAATGTCCTTGCTTGGTGAGCTCACAAATTTTCTTGACTTACAACTTGAACAAAATAAAGATGGTATTTTTTAATCACAAACCAAGTACCTCAAGCAAATCTTGAAGAAATATTGTATGGAAGATTCTAAAACAGTATGTACCCCTATGATAATAGGATGCAGCCTCAGCGTAAATGATGAATCAACAGCAGTACACCAACCAACCTACAGATCCATGATTGGTAGTCTGCTCTATCTAACAGGTACCCGACCAGACATCATACATGCAGTGGGAATAGTTGGAAGATTCCAAGAAAATCCAAAGGAATCACACCTGCAGGCAGTCAAAAAGATCTTCAAATATCTTCAACGAACTCAAATTTTGGCTTATGGTATCCTAGGGACACAGATATTACACTTCATGCATACAAAGATGTAGATTGGGTAGGAAGCATGGATGATAGAAAAAGCACTAGGGTTGGTGCATTCTATATGGGTTCCAAATTAGTGTCTTGGTTCAGCAAGAAACAAAATTCAATTGCATTATCTACAACTGAAGCAAAATATGTGGCTGATGCATCTTGTTGCACACAACTCCTTTGGATGATGCAAACATTGCAAGACATTCAGATCACATGCACTTCACCCATCTCCATTCTATGTGATAATACAAGTGTAATTAGTATTTCAAAGAATCCATTCATGCATTCCAAGACCAAACACATACCTATCAAATATCATTTTCTCCAAGAACAAGTGCTTGAACAAAAGGTCAAATTGGAGTATGTTCCCTCCAAGGAACAAGTTGCTGATATATTCACCAAACCACTACCGAGAGAGACATTTGAATACCTCATACAGGAGCTAGGAGTAGTTGATGCATCATATTGTTGTTTACACTTATCTATTTCAAAGAACGGTGGTTGTACGCGAGTTTCATAAAGTGTATCCGCGTACATACGCTAGTTTCTGTGGATACAACCACGTATATGTTGGTTTGAAGAATATCAATGGGCCAGACTCAGGATGAAAAGAGTCTGATATGGGTCTAATAGTGATCATCTGGCACAAGTTCAAGGGGAGCAGATACTTCTAATAATGCCTTATCATTGTTGGCATTACCTTAAAAGATCTTGGTACAATTTC
Organism: Pinus taeda; assembly: GCA_000404065.3. Lineage (NCBI taxonomy): Eukaryota > Viridiplantae > Streptophyta > Pinopsida > Pinales > Pinaceae > Pinus > Pinus taeda. The sequence continues at coordinate 9,906 of APFE030393493.1, forward strand.
ATATTTTTTTTTATTCAGGTGGAACAAGTGCACAGGGAGATCATGGTTGTTGGTCTGGATGGTGATTGACAGATGTTGTTGATGACTATCATAGTCTTGTCTCTATGTTATGTATAACTTTTATTATCAAGGTCATGTAATGACCTGTTTTGTTTCCCCACTATGCCTGGGATGGATGATGTAATGTTATTGTTTTATCATGTATAAACTTTTGATGTATCCCCACTTGGTTGGGTGGATGAGTTAATCTTGGTATATCCCCACTTGGTTGGGATATGGATGTATGTATGAGTATTTGGTGATAAGAAGGTCATTTATGATGTATAGAGTCATGTTCTTACTTGTAGAACATCTTTTTGTAGACCTTGGTTACTATCAGGGGGAGCATGAACAACTCACTTCAGCATATCAGAGAATTCATCATGTACTCAGAGGGAGCATAACCCTTTTCCCTTGATGACAAAGGGAGAGAATGAATTGGGGTTGCCATCAAGTCCAAAGAGAGAGATTTTTGGCATTATGACATAGGTTTGGTGTTATGACACAAGTGTTGTCCTTGATGGCAACTCACTCAGATAACAGATCATAGTTTAGGATCACAGAATGAAGGAAAAAGAGGTATATGCAGGTTCCCTTGACCAAACCGCGTATACACGCAGGTTCACGGACCAAAAGGCGTGTATGCGTATACAAACACTTTCACGCAAGAAAAAGTGCATACATGTTGGAAAACTTGGTTTTGGTTCGTGGTATTTGGTCCTTGGTATTTTGAGACCCATGGTATTGGTCCAAGGTATCTTGTCCTAAGTATTGACCCCAGATATTTGGTCCATTGTATTGATTCTAAAGTGGTTTTGGACCATGGTATTGAGTAAGGCCTAAGACTATAAAAGGAGGAGGAGATCATTAGGCAAGGGCACTCAAGTATTGAATATCTAATGAAGAGTGAGATCTAGAATATTGGTCATTGGGTTATGGTGCATAGCTAGATCTGAATCAAGGAGGAACTTGAGCACTTAAAGAAGGATAAGTTCTATTGATGGGTCAAGATCTTTAGGCTTGAAGAGAAGTATCTCTGTGTGGTTTTGACCTTTTATAATTGGCGCATGTCGTATTTTGTAAATCTGATGATCTGGGTATAATTGATGTCTGAATAGTTGTAAAGGTTGAATCATCTTTTACAGATCTGTACGTAGGTTCAGTATAGCAAAGGCACGTATACATTTTAGTTTGGCATTTAAAAACAACGTATACGCAAGTCTGCCTTCAGATAACAGCGTATGAATGCAAGTTCGACACATTGAAGTAGCGTACATCTCATCAAATATGTTTTAGCTACTTTTGTTTGTTGTTGCAATGTTCTAGGTTATGCATTGGGTTCTGGTTACTATTACGGTGTTCTGGTTACAACATTGATTGATTCAGTTTTGATTGGTGCAAAGGAGATTGATTGATGCAAATATATTTGATGTTTGATTGATGTTATTGATGGATCCAGTCTGAAAATTTATGAAACGTGGTCTCTAGAAGAAAAGACAATGTTGTAGCCTTCTGCAGGTCAGCACCTACGTACTAGTAAACACATCGGCTAGTACAAGAGCTAAGGGGGTTGTAGCTCCCTTCCAGGAAAAGTTAGGTAATGAGAGAAGGTTGTAGCCTTCTGCAGGTAGAAGCCTGCGTACTGGTATAAGGCTGCACGAGTACAAAATTTGTAAAAGAAGTTTCTTATTAAAGAAAGATTGAGAAGATTGTAGTAGGTGGTTTTCACCCAAATTGGGTTTCCACCTTATATCTTGTGTTCATGTGTTTGATTTCCTATTATGTTTACTGCATTTGATTACTATTTATATGGTTTTGATACACAGATTAAAGATCAACTAACTAAATTATAAAATTGCAAGGTATACGCTGGTTGCTCTAAACATAGTTGCATATACACGCAAGTTTCATTAACATAAGTAGTGTATATAAATCTGTTTATGGAAATGAATTGTTGAATTGCTAATACTAATTTACCCCCCCCCCCCTCTCAATATTATTTCCAACAACAAGTTCAAGAGATTCTTTGACAAAATTCAACCTCTGATCCTCTTATTCGTCCTCTAGCTCCTCTTTTTCACCTTCGCTATTGCAGATTGAACTTGTTTGAGATGAGTGACCAAACAAGTTGAGATTCACTCCTTTATATAGACTTTCTTGAGGGTCGAATTCCCTTCCTTTAGGATGACTTGGTCTTGGGCTTATCCATGGATTTTTCTCGACAAAATAAATATTTTTCATCATTACAATGAGTCCAAATGGGACTATGACACATTACCAATATTATTATTTATCCTAGAAAGACCTAGAAATACTTAGAAGACATAAAAGCACAAAGAACATGATTTTGACTCAAACTTGAGTATGAAACTCATACTCTAAAAATAAAATATAATTTACTTTCTCTCTTTATAAAGAATATACAATGTTAAGATTACAATTACATCATAATGAAGGTCAAACCTAGTGACAATTTTCAACATTCCCTCTTAACTAGGGAGGTATTCATGGTACAAGGAATCTCGATCTTAAAGCATTCTCATAAGAAGAGAAGAATCATATTGATAAGCCATATTTTGTCAAGCATCTTTATCATAACTAGCATTTTCCCCGAAGGCCTTAACCGGGCAATCTCATCTTTAATTATGAGAATTATGTTGGGAGGCTTTATGTGAGCTACCACACTACCTCTCAAGCCACATACCCCATACAAGGTATGTCCTTTTAGGATTATTCGTATCTTGGATTCCCAAACCTGGATCACCAAATAATATCGGTCCTCTTTGACTACTCTTATCCTGGATAACCTACCTCATCCTTAAACAACATGGTTCAACAACTTCTTTCCCTGGATTCCACAATCCATAAGAAGTTTCAATCTAAATGCTTATCCAATCCTTTAGAATCCATTCTTTCTTTATGGCCTTCACTAAGACTTACGGTTGTTAGTACTAGTTTAGTGGCTGGCCCATAAAGATGAGAACTATCTAATATCACTCCCTCTCAATCGAGGAAGGGATATCAACCAAACCAAGCTTACCTCTCAGGTACTCAAGCTTCTTGTTTGGTAACACATTAGTCAGTATGACTTCTACTTGTTCATCTATAGGTAGATAATGTAGCTCCATGACCCCATCGTGTACCAAGCTTATGATGTAGTGGAACTTGTCTATGTGCTTATATTAGCATGAATAATTGGGTTTTCCGTCAATCTTATGCAACTATAGTTATCATAATGTATCCATGTAGGGCTAAACGGTCTTTCAAACAAGTCTGATAACAACTTCCTGATAGACCTTGCTTGCAGCAACATATTTAGCTTCAACACTTTTCAAAGAAATTGTATCTTGCGTTTTGCTTATTTATGAGATCATGGAAGATCCTAGGATGAGGCATCCACCTGTCATGCTCCTTCTGTCTATCTCGTTGTCACCCCAATATGAATTTGTATATCCCACGTTGGATTTCATTACCAGTGTACCAGAGGTAGTGATATATAGTCCCACACAAATATCTTAGGATATGATTGGCTTCAATCCAATGATCATGTTTTGGATCCATCTGTAACTGACTTATGACATTTACTACAAAAAAAAATGCTTGGTATTGTGTTTACTAGATACATCAGGGACCCAATCAATTGTTTGTAGAAAGTAGGATCCACTAGACTAGAGTTTGAACTCCTTAACTTCTTCAAATTGGTAATCATGGGAGTCATCATAGGCTTTCAATCCATTATGCCATACTTTTGAAGAATCTTGATCATATAATTACCTTTACCAAGATATATCTATCCTAGATTTTGTCATACTTATAGTCCCAAGTAATTGTGCATGATCCCAAGATCCTTCATATCGAACTCAAATGTTAACTATTTCTTGAATTCTTGAATTCGATGTTCTACACATGTGACTAGTTGATCATCCATATACAAGAGTATGATAATTGGTTCACCCTGGACCACTTTGATATATAGGTTATGGTATGCATTACTCTTGCTAAAACTAAGTCTCAATAGGTATGCATCCATTCTTCCATACCAAGCCCTAGGTGCCTGCTTTAAGCCATATAGAGCCTTGTTCAATCTACAAACATGAGCCTCCCTTTGATTTATTTCAAATCCTTAAGGATGCTTAATGTAAACCTCCTCATCGATGGTCCCATTTAGGATAGTTGTCTTGACATCCATTTGATGGATGTTCCATCCCATAGTAGTAGCCAACGAAACAAGTGATCTTATTATTGTATACCTAGTTATGGGAGCAAAGGTTTCCTCATAATCAATCCCTTCTTTCTATGAGAATCCCTTTGCCACAAACCTTGATTTGTATTTATCAATTATCCCATTTGCAGTGTGCTTTATCTTATAAATCCATTTTTAAGTGAGTACAAATTTGTCATTTGGACAAGGGACAATCTCCCATATGTTTTTCTTCATTATGGATTGGTATTCTTCCTGCATTGCACTCCTCCACTCTTGATGCTTAGTTGCATCCTCAGATGAGCAAGGTTCTATTTCAATCTTCTTTGTCATGTATGAAACATATCCATAATACCTCTTTGGACTCTTGCTTTCCCTGGATGTCCTCGATGTTGTATGGCCTTCTGTCTCTTGAATAGTAGTTTTTAGCCAAACATGCCTCTGACAATTTTCTTGAACAATTACTTATTGTATAGGCTCACAAGGACTTTCAACATCTTCTTGAGTATGTCTCGGTTCTTGACCATCATTATCCCTAGAGATATCCTCAAAGATGGGTATCTCTTCTTCATCAAACTCAACTGGAACATCCTTTGGTTTCTTGTAAGATATAATCTCATCAAAGATGACATATCTTACCTCAATTCGATGATCCTCCTTAATATATATTTTGTATGCTTTAAATGAAGCACTGTAGCCAACAAATATGCCCCTCAGACTGATAAGATATAACTTATTTCTCTTATCCTTGGGTATATGAATATAACAAAGACACCTAAATATACAAATATGATCCACACTCTCCTTCTTTCCTGTAAATACTTCTTCTAGAATCATGTTGTTGAGAATTTTGTGAGGACTTCAATTTTGCAAATAAACAGTTGCCATACATGCCTCTCCCCATAGGAATTGAGGGAGATCTTGATCATGTAGCATAGCTAGGACACATTCTTCAATAGTATAGTTCTTCCATTCTAATGCACCATTTTGTCCAGGATTAAAGGGAACAATGAGCTCCCTCTTTGTTCCCGTTTCCTTGCCAAAAGCTATCAATTCTATGGAGGTGTATTCTCCGCCATTGTCTAACCTTAGAATTTTGATCTTTCTCTTGGTTAGGTTTTCCACTTCATTCTTGAACTCCTGAAACTTTTAAAATACCTCATCCTTGTTCTTGAGGAGGTATAACCAAGTTTTTCTTCAGAAACCATCATTGAAGGTTAAATAATATTGATGCCCACTAAGATACTTGACTTCCATAGGTCCACATACATCCTGAATGTATGAGATATAAACTCTCCTTAGATCTTGTATCACTACTTGCAAATGGTTTGTTTACAATCTTGCCTAAAGCACATCCCTTATAGGTCCCTTCACGATCTTCGTTTATTTCGGGGATGCCATTAACCATTTGACTCAGAGATGGAAAAATATGATAATGAAGATGTCCATAGTTTCTATGCCATATTTTGAAAGGACTCACTTCCAAGTGAACTAGTGCTTGAGCTAAATGTGTATAGAGTCTATACAATGTCCCCTCACAAATGCCAATCACCCTTGATTCATTAATACTATATCCCTTACCCCAAACCAAAACATTTTCATCAACAAAAGCAACTCTTTCATGCTTATCCTCTAGACAGGAAATAGAAAGTAAGTTTTTCTTCAAACTTGGAGCATATAGAATGTTATTGAGGTGAATGCTTCCACCCAACTCGAGCTCCATTGATGTAGACCCAATTCCTTTCACTAGATAGCTCTTGTTGTCTCCATGTTTTATAGAATGAGATGAATTTCCTTTTGACAAGGTCTGAAGTTGACTACATTCTCCCGTCATATGTTTGGACGCACCACTATTGATAACCCATACATTCTCATCCTTGAAGATACCAGATAAAGCGAAGAACAAACTTTCTTCTACTGATTTCTTTTCTAGCTTGGAGATTATCTTTAGCAAGCAATCCTTGATGGATGTAGTGAGGTTCTTAAGAAGCTTAAAACCCTTCTTCATAAACCTTCTCATAGTTCCAACTGAATTGTGATCTTCAGTCTCCTTCTTGAACCTGACTCTAATTTCATGTTGGAAAATATGGATACTTGTAGATTATAACTTATTTTCCTTATCATGATAATAAATTGTGATGTTATTTGGTTCTTCGTTACTTCTTTAGTTATATTCATCAAGAAATTGCCAAAAATATTGAAAATCACAGAGACAAAGTACACAAGATATAGGCTCCAAGCCAGGGCAAAACCCCTCCAAGAGGAAAACCTATAAAATGCTTCTCTTCTTCTTTAGAATCTACTTAAAAAAGAGATTTACAAGACCCAAAGTTAAAATCCAACAAGCCCTCCAAGCCCTAAGCCATCCCCCAGCAAGATCTTCCTTGAGACAACTTCAAAACTTCGATACTGCTTCCTTGATGCTACAACTTTGGCCCCTACAACATAATTTTGGCCTCCTGCAACTGCTTCGAAATTTCGTCCAACTGCAACTAGTAGCTTCACAAATCCTATCGAGACAAGGAAAATAGATTATTTGACAAACTTCGACTTCTCCTTTTCTTCGTCCTCTAGATCCTCTTCTTCACTTTTTCTATTACAGATCGAACTTGCTTGAGATGAGTGACCAAATGAGTCGAGCTTCACTCCTTTATATAGCCTTTCTTGAGGGTTGAATTCCCTCCCTTTAGGTCGACTTAATGTGCTTCTTGGGCCAACTTGGTCTTGGGCTTATCCATGGATTTTTATCAACAAAATAAATATTTTTCTTCATTACAATGAGTCCAAATGGGACTATGACACATGGCCAATATTATTCTTTATCCTAGAAAGACCTAGAAGAACTAAAATCACGAAGAACATGCTTTTGATTCAAACTTGAGTATGAACCCATACTCCAAAAATTAAATATAATTTGTTTTTCTTTCTTTATAAAGAATATACAATGTCATGATTATAATTACATCATAATTAATACTGAACCTAGTTGCAATTTTCAACTCTTTGGGACTTCATAATGGGATTCCCTCCCAAATTTGGGGCTATAAGCTTGTAATAGCGTTACTTCACTAGGTAGGATTGGCTAATATATAACCCTATTAAGTGTTCTCGTTCCCTAAGGAGAAAGACATGTCCAAGGTAGAACCTTCAATTGATAGGGTTCATGTGAATAATGATGAGATGGATAGGGACACAAGGGCTCTCAAATCCAAATGCCATGGGTTCAAGGATGGTAATGATGAGGGATGTCCACATATTTAGGTGTATAGATGTAGGAGGAAGAAATCATGGATACATGAGTTACCCTCGACTTTGTTTTTCCACCCTTCTTCATTATCCTTTTGCATTTTCTTGTTTTTTCTTTGTTTTAATGCTCAGGGTTCCAGGAGATGATATCATGATGTGTATAATATAAGCAGATATTACCCCCTTAAGGTGGGGTGATTCCTTACCCACCAAGGATTGGTACATGGATGGGTTCTTTAATGATGTGGGGGAACTCATGGGGCTCTAGGAACAAAGGTGATGGCCATAATGATAAGGGGTATAGCTCATGTTTGACTTTTTCCCACGTGTTATTTTAATGTCCCAATGATCTTTTGTATTTTATAATATTATTTTATTTTTTTTCTTGCTTGTGGCCATGATACGCTTTTAACATTCTTTTAGTTGCATCAACCTCTTGAGACAACATGTCCAGGTCCAGCCCAAACATGTGGAAAATGGGAGGGGGTGTACTAGTGCCTCGTGGACCTAATGGTCATGTGGACCTAGAGAGGGAAGATGATGAAATAGGGCTTGTAATGTGCAGAGGGGAATGAAAAATACGAAATGGTAAAATGGGACCATGCTACCAAAATCAGAGTTTCGCAAGTAGCGCCCATCATAAAGCTATAAGCCAATAGGGGAGATCCCACAGGACTAGAATTGATTATTAACCCCCCATTTAAGATGAGGGAACAAAACTACAGTCAAACCCTTCCTTATTCCAAGTCACCCAATAATCCATACCCAAAGTGCCTAAGGTAAAAAAAGAATAAGCACATGATTTCACAATGAAAAACATACCTTTAGGATTGGATTACCCACCTTCAAACATATGCTCTCGACGTATGGGTGAGGGGACATATGACTATCTTAGGGAGTAGAGATCAAATGACACAATATATCAACTACATTGGTGGTTGTCAAGGGTTGATGGTTTTCAACTGAAGACAAATATAGGAGAAAACTTCTCCTATGGAGTCACCCACTTTGGGTGGGTGACAAAACCTTTTACTAATTATGCATACAAAGAGGCATAAATAAAAGATGAATAATTTAAAGAGGTGTTTCTATCACTATAGGGCCAAATTCTTGTTGAATAGGGTGATGGTAAGGTTGAATATCATTTTCAAAATGGGTTACTCTATATGATAGAAAAGTTATGTGTCCCTAAAGGTGAAAACTCGTAACTTATCAAAGAGACGAATGCCTCCAATACTATAGGATATTTTGGTGATGGGAAGACAGTTGAAAAATTATAAAAGTGTGTGTATTTTCCAAGAATAGTTGTAGCTCAGTGATAAATATGTCTTAATGTTTTCACAATGGAAAACTTAGAGGAATTGAATTGCACAATCATTTTTATTGGTGGGTATCAATTTGGAGAAATGGGTTTTGCAACCTTGCAAGGCCAATTTGAGGCATTAAACAAAGTTACTTTCACTTGTATCAAATTCCCTCACAATTTTATACACTCAACCCTCTCCAATGGTGCAAGAAAGATGCCAATTAGAATTCATATGCAAAAGTTATGCCTCCTTGAAGTTGACCTTTCTAGTTTAACCACCACAGTTGGAGAGAATGTTGTACCAACTCTATTACTCATGCCAAAAGGGATATCCATGTGTGGAAAATGAAGAAGCATCTAGAATAATCAAATTTGTAACTCTAATTGAGAGTTAAGAAGTCAAACCTGACCCTTAGTTGGCTACTAAGCTATATTAAAAACTTACCATTAGGAGGAGCAATGGTTTCCTTCAATGCTATTGTATCTTGTTCCATAGTAGAGTAAAGCAACTACATTGGGAGTTAGAAAGCATAGGAGATGGGGTTAGTGCCATGTATTAGCCTAACACACCATGAGTCTAAGGTAATTACAAAGAGAGTGTCTTCTTCTTTATACTTGCATTATTTCCATCCCAGACAAACGAGAGAAGAGCAGTCTCACCTTTCAACTAGGTTTTCTCCTATAAAGGTTTCCCATAAAAATCTATGTGTCCATTGTGGTTGTGTGTGATTATATTGGTTTATATTTTCCGCATTTTATCCATTTCATGCGTAAGTAGAAAATAAATTATTAACAAATCTAGAATCCATGAATTTAACCTTCATATTATTGATTTTGGTTTATTTTATCAAATTTGTTGTGACAAATTGCCCAATGGAATATTCACAACAGTTTACATATCACTTTATATATTTTGGGATGCATACTTTGTTGTACCAACAAGCCTAACAATAGAAAACAAGGTTGATGTCATCCCTTGCTATTAACCCCTAGGTTTTCCCCATTGCAAATTTGAAGGATTAAGGACCAACACTTTTCACTCAACTAGTATTCAAAGGAATTTCCAAATATATATTTTCTTGAGCCAAGGGTGGTACTATAGAATTAAGGTATGTGAATGGTTCAGTGATGTAATTTTGATTCAAAAACAAATATTTAATATGGTTTTCATCATATTGGAGAGATATTTTTTTTGGTAGTGCTCCTATATTTTAGGAGACAAGGCTGGAAGACTTGCATGTTAGTGATTATGATATATTTGAGATCCTAGTGAGCTCACAATTTTGATGAGCTATTTTCAGGTTACATGTAAGATAATGTTATTTTTATCAAGGGTTGCATGTCATGTTTGATCACATATTTGGACTCCTCGCAGAAAATCGAATCCAATGAGAATATTTTAATGACATGCGAGGACTTTATATTTTTATAAGTGCCTATTTTTAGACATGCCATTTTTAGAAAATTTCTCCTAGTTTTAGATATTTTCTAATTTTTACTATTTTTCATGGGGACTATTATTTTTGTCATGTCTTTTTATAACAAGTCTATTTATAGTAGTTGACATGTGGCAGTTTCACATGATGACATGTGGTAGCTTCCGGTTGAGACAAATGGAAAAATATGGATGCATATATGAGCCAATATTGATGTGGCAAGTTTATTATTCAATTGCGGGAGTTCTTTAGTCATTATAGAATATGCAAGGTCAACTAGAGTTCACTGGGGATGCATGCATAGATGGAAGATTGAGTTGGCACCTTCAAGGAGTTAATTGCATTACATGCATGCATGAAAGAGTTAATGAGGCACTTTGTTTGAGCTAATCAAGTGCATTCACTCTCTCTCTTTACTTCACTTTAATTTAAATTAGATTTCTCCACCCCACCCAAATTCACTTTAGTTTAACTTTGGCACATTACTACTTCACCCCACTCTATTCTTAGTTGACTATTGTGCATTGGTTTATCTCTCTCTACTCTACCCTCACTTCACTCCACCTTTCTTCTAGTCAACAAGGTGCATGGATTATCCACGTCACTTTTACCTCATGAACACAAGAGCTACTTTCCAACATGGTATGGATTTTTCATTCTCTAACTATCTTTTCAAATTCATAATATTTTTACAAGATGACATTATTGAATTTTATAAGAATTGTAATGACCATGTTACTCACTTATGAAAAATCTTTGACTGATCTAGGTAACTTGGCATCTCAATAAAATCCCAGGAATTTATTCATAAGGGTATTTGACGGAAAGTTGTTGAGGCATATTGTCTCCAGGGATGGTGTGCAAGTAGACCCTAAGAGAGAAGAAAATACACGGGATTCCTCTCCCCGAAAATAATAATGAGGCATTTTGTTCCTAAATTCACATAGATAATGAGGTCTATTTCATATATGTTAAAGAAGAGCCACAATTGGAAATTGAATTAAGAGGCCAAGTGAGTATTCTTGGATATCAACAGGCTTTATGTTACTCACCAATGCTTGTAAGTCCCAATTATGGTACAATTTTTTAGTTATTTTCATTAGCCTCTAACATGGTTGTTGTTCTTTCACGAAAAAATAATGAGGGTATGGAGCAATCAATAGCATTTATGAGCAATGCTTTCCAAGCATTTGAGTTGAAATATAAGTTAATGGAAAAACAGGCTTATGCATTGGTGAAGGCTTTCAGTTATTTTTTAAACTACTTTTGGAACATCAGACTAATTACTTATGTTACACACGCAATGATCAAAGATATATTGGTAGAAAAGGAACGTCATGGAACTAGAGGGAGGTGGATAACCAAGATATACAAGTATGATATGGATATCAAGCCTACCACATTGATCAGGGGCCAAAGACTAGCAAAGATCACAACCAAGAGTAGTTTGGATATGATATAGCATATGCAGGTAGAGGGACACATGAATTCCTGATCTTCTTTGTTAGATCATTTTGATTGGTATTCATATATTATCTTCAATTGAAAAAATTATCTTGTGCCCCTAACCTAAATAAAATGTAGATGTGATATATACAACTTTGGTTGCAAAGTAATTTGCATTGTTTTGTGCAGGGTGGTCTAGGATGGAGAAATACTAATGGTATTATCTTATGTTGTGTGGATTTAGATGAGTCTAGAGACCTTCTTCATGAGTTGCATTTGTGAGTGTTTAGTGACCATTTCTTGCCCAAAACCACTGTGCAGGCTCATGCACACAAAATACCACTGGCATACTCCATTATGGATGCAAAAACCTTTATTTATACATGTCAGCCTTATTAGAGGTTTGAGGGGAGGAAAAAGGAACCCATTTTACCATTCAACCTGGTCATAGTGGATACCCCCTTTCAATGTGGAGGTTGGACTTTATTGAAAATTTTAAACGAAGTTCCAAGAATGGTTATAGCTTGATTTTTTCTGCCACATACTACTGCACCAAGTGGGTAGAGGCAATTTCGTTAAGGAATTTATCCAACGCTAGCATTTTCTGGTTCTTGGAGGATAATATCATTACTAGGTTTGGCGTCCCAAGCACAATTACCACGAAAAACACCAACATTTTCAAGTCTATTTAGTTGGTCTCCTTTTGTTCCCAGTATAGTGTTACATTGGCTTATACACCCAATTACTATTCGAAAGGAAGTGGGTTGCCCAAATCGAGTGACAAAACTTTGAATTGGATCTTAGGAAAATAATTGATGATTTAAAAAATGTGTTTGGGACAAAAATTTCAAGTATGCACTATGGGTTGACAAGATCAATAAGAAGCGTGCTATCAACAAGATTCCATTTGAGTTGGTTTGTGTGTTAGACATGGTTCTTTCAATTAATTTGAGGCTACTAGTGTATAAGCTCATGCAACACTTCACCTCCAACTAGGAGGAATTGCAATATCACATTGATAGATTGGTGCAATTGGAAGAGAAAAAACATGTGGCATTCACCTAGTTCATAGAATATTGGGCTCAACTCAAGAGGGTGTTTGACCATAAGGAAAAGGGAAAGAATTTCCAGGTGGGAGACATAGTATTATTGTGGGACAAAAAGAATAAAAAACCAGGAGACCATGGAAAATTCAACAACCTTTGGTTGGGACCATAAGACATTGATGTAGCCATGTGACCCAACAGTTTCAACTTTCCAACTTGGATGGAGCAGGGAAAATTTTATGGATGGAAGTTTATCTTAAAGTTTAGAAACCTTGGCGAATATTACTAGTCCATAATATGCAAATTGTAAATTTTTTGTTGATATTTTTATAGAAATATTTATATTTCCAATTATTTTTTATTAACCAATATAATATTTTGGCGATTTTTAAGGTAAAATAATGGTGTACTGTAAGATTTGGGTGAATCATTTTACAAAAAAAAAAGAAAATTGACAAATATTTTTTTGGAAAAAGCATGGAAAATTAGCCCACCTATGAATATTAGCCCCTAAAATTTTCCCTGGGATGGAAACCATGAGGGTGTTTCCCATCAAAGGAAAACAATTGAAGTTTTATTTTGAGTGCTGATTTTTTTTCTAAATTAATAAATAAATAAAAGGAAAAAAAATGGGTTTTGGGTAGTAGATTTATTGTTGATTTATATAGTTTCATTTTCAAATTTCTATTTATTGTTGATCTTTATGTTTAGGGCAACAAGTAGAGTCTTTCATGGAAAATTTGAAACTCTATGAGTCTTCCATGTAGGATCAAGAAAATGAGGAGTAGGTCCTAACTCCTACCTACCATAGAGGACATAAAACTAGAAGCTCAGTTATAGTTGGAAAAGATATAGTTTTGCATAAGAATTCTAGAACTAGATATAAGTCTTTCAGATTAATCACATTGTTAAGATTTGGTGGAAATTTTGAACCAACTAATGTGTTTCATCCTTAGGACAAGGTGAGAAATAGTATAGATGCATCATTGCCTAGAGTTAGTCGTTGGTAAATTAGATAATAGGTAACGTAAATAATTATCTAATAATTAGTGGTAAGGAATTATTTTATTAAAATATTCTATATTTAGTTAAAAAGTAGTTGTTATGGAAAATTTAATATAAAATATTTTATATTGAGTAAGAGTTGGATTCCAGCTCTGTCCACATGGGGTAGCTTAAGCGGCAATGGCCGTGGAAATGAAGTCTCACCGAACCGGAAGTCTTGGGTTCAAATCTTGGGCTGCCCTTCCCCCGTTGAGGGGTACTTAATGGACATGTGAATCGGAGAGTCCCGCCCCAGCCTACAAAAAGAAAAGAGTTGGATTCCAGCTCTCTCTTCATGACTCATCGTCCCTTTCTATTGGAAATAATACTGAGAAGGGGGGTGAATCAGTATTATCAGATCAAGAATTTTTCTTTTTCATAATTAGATTTATATACACTACTTCAGAGAGGGGAACTAGCGTGTACACACAAATGTCTTTAAGGAAACCAACGTTTATGTAGTAAACTTGTGATTTAGTTTGTTCATCATATGTTGATCTTTAATCATTGTATCAGTACTTCATCAATCATTAAACAGTAACCATGTGCAGTATAAACATAATAAACCATTACACATAAGCAACACACATGAACACCAAGATTTAAGGTGGAACCCAATGTGGGTGAAAACCACTTGTTGTTGTTGTCTCTATCTTCTTTTAATAATAAGAAAATATGTTTACAATCTTGTACTGGTGCAGACTCATACAAGTACGCAAGCTTCTACCTGTAGAAGGTTACAACCTTCTCTCGTTCTCCAGCTTCTACTAGAAGGGAGCTACACCCCCCTAGCTCTTGTACTAGCCAATATGTTTACTAGTAAGTAGGTGCCAGCCGACAGAAAACTCCACTCTTCCACTAGGGACCACGTTTCATGAATTTTCAGACTGGATGCTGCTGGCACATATCAAGACATATGAAGACCTTGACTCATCAATAACCCATCAGAACTTTAGAAACTCAAACTTCATCAACCAACATGCAGTTAATCTGAAACAATCAAATCAATGTCATCAAAACATTGTGTTGAACCCAGAAACATGTATCAGCATTTAGAACCAACTGAAACCTCAAAAATTCATGTGTCATACTATATACGCTACTTCAATGAAGAAAACCTGCGTATATACGCTACTTCCTTCACCCCAACCTGCGTATATCTCTAAAGATTCTAAATCACATACTATACCAACCAGCAGTGTACTGAACATCTACTGTCAACTTACAGAACTTTACATAGGCAGGCAACAGAAAACACTTCTTCTCACTTATATAATCAATCAAATATCAACCTCCTTATGCATTCAGATTTACATTCAGATCTAAGAGGACTTCATTGATGGACAACAGTAAAATAGCAGCAACAACAAATCAACAATATTGATATTATAGATCAATCATCTCTAAACATCAAGCCTTTCTTTTGTATATTCTACTTGAAAGAACGGAACCTGTGTGTATACGCTCTTTTTCTGAGACGAACCTGCATATAGATCTGCAAATATTGACTCAAAATTTTGCTGCAATTCCGGACTTCAAACAACCCCAAATCATGATAAATAACAAATAAAATAGACGCAAAACATCAGATCTAGCCTCAACCAATATCAGATCATTCAAGAATAAGTCATTTCAGGTCTCATGATCCTGATCCAATATTGAACTCAAGGTGCACATAAATATTTTAGATCTAGTCCAAAACATAACCCTGCAACATAAAATATACTTCAGATAGAAGTATTCCTTAGAATCTTATTCACTTGCACATATGACCTTATGATCCTCTCTTATTTATATAGATTTCGGCCTTTCTCAATACCATGGACCGAATCCACTTAGGACCAATACCTTGGATCAAATACCACGAACTGAATACCTCGGACTAAATACCTAGGATCAATGTCATGGTCCAAAGATACCTTGAACCAAAACCATGGTTTTCAACATGTATGCGCTTTGCCTTCTGTGGGAGTGCATGTGTACGTTATACACTATTTCAGTTCTAATTACCTGCATGTATACGCTGCTTGGACTAAGTGAGCCTACGTGTATCTCTTAAACTACTCTTACATCATCTTCTTCCTTCAACTTGTTTATTCTGATCAATAGACCTTAGTTCCATCTTCCAGATCCTTTGTACCACTGCCCTATTGCCTCGAATATTCTTGTTAGCCTCTTATCAAAACTGAGTTGACCTGTAGAGTTGCCATCAAGGACAATATTTGTGTCAATGCCAACAATATCCCCCTTTGGACTTGATGGCAACCATGATGGTGTTGACTAATGCAAGCTGTAAAGACTATTAGAGATACCATACAACACCAAAATACCAAAATACTCTCCCCCTTTGACATCAATGGCAAAGGGCAGACCACTCTAATCTCCTCCTTTGCATGATGTTATCCATACTACCCCTGAGTACATGCCGAGTTTGTAGAGAGATGATTCAATATAATAACATGATACTATAACTCAACAAAGTGAATATGACCTCCCTATGACCACGAACTCGTACATACATCAATCACCCAACTAAGTGGGGATACGACATATTTGACTCATCTTCCCAACCAAGTGGGGATATACCAAAGTTTATACATGACAGAAATACAACAATTATTATATCATCCATACCAAGGATATTGGGGAAATAAATTAGATCATATGACCAATAGAACTCATTGAAATATAGACCATGACAGAAGAAGTTATATCGCGCTAATGACTTATGCAACTAAGAAATAGCCAAGTTCAACAACCATAATGCCAATAATGTGGAATAAGAACGCTCCCCTTGAACCTGTGCTACCACTGTTTTTTTTTTTTGTTAGAAAAACATATACGTGCTTTCAGCCAAGGCAACCTGCATGTACCCACGCATATACTTCATGAAACCAGCGTGTAGTAAACTTCCTCTGAAAAACTGGATTTAATAGCAAGATGATGCAGCAACAACTCCCAACTTTTGTCTGAGATATTCAAATGTTTCTCTGGGTAGTGGTTTAGTGAATATATCATCAACCTGTTCTTTGGAGGGGACATACTCCAATTTGACCTTTTGTTCAAGCACTTGTTCTCGTAGAAAATGGTACTTGATGGGTATGTGCTTAGTCTTGGAGTGCATGACTGGATTCTTTGACATATTGATGGCGTTTGTATTATCACATAGAATGGAGATGGGTGGAGTACATGTGATCTGAATGTCTTTGAAAGTTTGCATCATCCAAAGTAGTTGTGTGCAGCAAGATGCAGCAGCCACATATTCTGCTTCAGCTATAGATAAAGCAATTGAACTTTGTTTCTTGTTGAACCAAGACACTAACCTGGAACCCATATGGAATGCACCACCACTAGTGTTTTTTCTATCATTAACACTTCCTGCCCAATCTGCATTTGTATATGCATGAAGAGTAATATCTACATCTCTAGGATACCATAGTCCAAAGTCCTGAGTTCCATGAAGATATTTGAAAATTCTTTTGATTGCCTGAAAGTGTGATTCCTTTGGATTTTCTTGGAATCTTCCAACTATTCCTACTACATGCATGATGCCAGGTTGGATACCTGTTAGATAAAGCAGATTGCCAATCATGGATCTGTAAGTTGGTTGATGTATTGTTGTTGATTCATCATTTGAGTTGAGACTGGATCCTGTTACCATTGGAGTACATATAGGTTTAGAATCTTCCATTCTGTACTTTTTCAAGATCTTCTTGAGATATTTGGTTTGTGAAAGAAAAATACCATCTTTAGTTTTCTGAACTTGTAGACCAAGAAATTAGGTAAGTTCACCAAGCAAGAACATTTCAAATTCTTGCTGCATTACTAAAGCAAAATTCTGACTCATGGATTCTTCATTGCTACCAAAAATGATATCACCAACATAAACAATAATAACTAGCAATTTATCATTTTCAATCTTTGTATATAAATTGCTATCTACATAACCTTTTGTAAAACCTTTTTGGTGTAGATATTTGTCAAGGCGGTAATACCAAGCCCTTGGAGCCTGTTTCAGACCATAGGGAGCCTTTTTGAGTCTGCATACAAGTTTTGAATCATTTCCAAGAATGAATCCTTTTGGTTGTTCAATATAAACTTCTTCTTCTAAATCTCCATTAAGGAAGGTTGATTTTACATCCATTTGGTATACTTT
>APFE030393500.1:0-11727 GCA_000404065.3 Pinus taeda
AACCAAGAGTTGTATGCTCAATACAACAAAGTTTACCTATGACAAATATCCCCACTACGCTGGCTATTGTGGCAGTATTGCAAGTACAAGCGTCACCAGTTGTATGCCAACCTCAAGTTTCGCAAGTTGTAATGCAACAATCTCTTGTACCTCCGACACAACCGCAATCACCAACTAGTGGAATAGCACAGGTTCAAATGGGGAACACCAATCCCCATCTTGGTCAAACAGTCAGTACTGGACAATAGCTCGTGGCTTCACAACCATGGCTGGTGCAATACCAACAACCGCAATTCCAGCAGGCTTACCAAGGATATGAGCAACAAGTCTTTGCAAGTAATGGGCAGCCGTATCAACCATATCATAATGGTTATGCCCATCAACCTTAACAAAGTTACCAACATCAAATGCATTATGCTGGTATGCAAAGACCGACTACTCAAACAATTCCGTCTTATCCTGGGTATGCTCAACCAAGCCTGAATCAACAGTTGCCTTTTCTGGCAACTTTAGAGTTACCGGATCTGAGTCGACTAACGAACGATTCAATTGCCTACACCCCTTGGTGGCCGGCGATTCCGCATAAAATTCTGTCGGATATTCCTAAATTTAATGGGAATTTGGGCGAAGACCCATCGAATCATGTGATGACCTTTCATCTATGGTGTTCATCAAACACTCTCAATGATGATTCGATTTGGCTTCGCCTCTTTCAGTGCACGTTAACTGGTCCGGCAGCAAAGTGGTATATCGAGTTGCCTAGAGCTTCGTTTGATAACTTCAGTACCCTAGCCACAACCTTTTTAACCCATTTTCAGTTACTTATAAGGTATGAAACAAGAACTGAGCTACTTACCAATTTCAAACAAACGATAGCCACTCACATATCCGATCATATTCATGAGTGGCGACATCGTCGTAGAATGGTAAAAGAATATGTTCCTGATCAGCTATTGGCTGAATGGTATATTAAGTCACTGTTACCCGCTATTACAGAAGATGTGGCAAAGGGAGGAGTCATCACTCAAGAGTAAGTTATTTCTCGTGCACAATATCTATACTTGATCTATACTCAATCTGGCACGCTCTACGATAAAATCCCTGATGCTCCTAGACCAGAATTTTCTATTCCTCCGCCTCCTAAATCAAACAAAGACTCTCATGCCGATGATGGTGTGATAGGAATGACAAGCACTAAAACCGAAAAGGCTACATCGAAAAAGGCCCACACGGTTTCGAGTCAAAATGCAAATGAGGAACTTCTAGCCTCGGAAGTAAATGTCGTGTTGAAAGGAAAAGGCAAAGAACCCAAGCAACCAGGAGGCAAGAAGAAAAAACAAGGGAAGAAGAAAAACCAGGAGGAAACATCTCCTAAAAAATCTTCTGCAAACCCTTCTAGGGATAAGAAACCAAGAAATCCATGCAGTATATGTGACGAGGATCACTGGACCAGAGAATGTCCATATAAAGAAGACTTAGAAAATTCTTCAAAAGTTCAAAAACCTCGATTGTATTGACTGATCCATTTCCAAACCTAGGAACAAATCTGGTTGCTAGCGAAAATGCTTCCCCGTCCCAAGTGCTAATGTTTTCAGTTTCAAAGCAACTGAATGATGCTCTGATATCGACAAGGAGTAAAGATTACAGGAATCCACAGATGTTGAACAATAAGGATAATGATCAACCTAGTAGTTCAACAACAACTTCAACCGAAGTTGTGCCACCCGTCATTCCTGAATTAACAATAAAACTACCAAAGGTAGTAATACACAAATCAACATTTAATCCTCGTTCCCGAGTAGCAGAACACTATAATATAGTGGAGGATTTAGCCCAATCGCCCTTCGCGATGTTGACTCTTGAGGTACTGCAAAATTTCCCCTCACAAAAGCAGGCTTTATTATCAGTAATAGGTGGGATTGACCCAATGGATTTGAATCTTGTATCTTTTAATCATAAAGGATACGACCCTCAGCTGCCAACTCAACTAGCTTTCCTCATTCAAGTGAAAGCCCTCAACAAAACTATTCATAGAACAATTATTGATGAGGGGGCATCCACATGTATCATGTCGATGAGTTGCTGGAAAACTCTAGGCTCTCCGTCCTTGTCACGATCGTCAACGACATTGAAAGCATTTGATGGACGAACATACACCCTGTATGGAATATTAAGTAACTTGCAAGTTGAATTGGGGGACAAAACAGTAGAAATCGATGTTTAAGTCATCGACGGAAATCTCGATTACAACATCCTACTGGGAAGACCCTGGATATATGCCATGGAAGCTATTGTGTTGACCTACTTTAGGAAAATTGAATTTCCATCCCAAAGAGGAATTATAATCATCAACCAACAAACTTTTCTCCCCAATAGTTTGTAAGTTACGGGAAGCATTCCAATGATCCATGGAAGCCCTAACACGCTTCACAATATCGGAGTAGGCCTATTAAAAGACCCTACGTTAATGGAAACTTTTACCCTACCGCCTCCTACAAATTTGGTGAAAGTGGCTAAGGTAGGAACCTGTAATATGATATATTCCATGCAAAAGATGTCAGAAAGCAATGTTAAAATGGATCATTTGCAAGTTTTGCCTCTAACCCCACTGGAAATATTATAGCAATCAATTTTTTCACCATGGGATGCAAACTCGCATCAATGCTCATCAAGCGTTGGGATAGATAGGTCTAAATGAATATGGCACCCCTTCAGATCCTTGGTCACAAGTACACTCTATAGACGAAGGAATCATTCAATTGATGATGGTTGATGGGGCACCATGGAAAGATTACCACCATCGTTCCCATCTTTTGAACTAGAAAGAAGATAATTCCGACAACCTACACCATCCTTCAATATTTGACTTTCTGACAAATACTGTAAATACGGTGGATTCCAAGACAAACCTATCCAATATCGAAGAGACTACTGCCATAAATATCTCTACCAAAACAGATGTTGTAGAGAATATTCATGTTGGCAAATCTTGTTCTTCTTCAGAATTGGAAATATATAGTGCTCTCTTTCGCGAGTTTAGAGATGTCTTTGCTTGGTCATATGATGAAATGCGAGTTTAGAGATGTCTTTGCTTGGTCATATGATGAAATGCCAGATGTCAAACCGATACGACAGCGGCTAAGGCAGGTGCACCGCAAGAAAGTCGTTGCCATCAAGGCGGAAGTTGAAAAACTCCTCCATGCTGGTTTCATTTACCCCATTCCTCTGACCGATTGGGTATCGAATATTGTTCCTGTGATGAAAAAACAAGGAACAATTAGAGTGTGCGTCAATTACAGGGATGTAAATCAAGATTGTCCAAAAGACAACTATCCTACACCCTTTATTGACCAGATAACTGATGAGTGCGCCAGATGCCAAATATTTTCATTTATGGATGGATTTTCTGGGTAAAATCAAATAAATATCCACCCACATGACTAGTCAAAGACTGCATTCATTTGTCCGTGGGGCACATTCGCATATCGTAAGCTACCCTTTGGTTTAAATAACGCAGGGCCAACTTTTCAGAGAGCAATGAACTATGCTTTCCATGACATCAAAAACATCGTTCAACCATATCTCGATGATCTCCTAGCTCATTCGCGAAAGCGGACCAATCATCCGCGCCATTTGAGAGCCATATTTCTACATTGCCGACACTACAAGATATGACTCAATCTACACAAATGTTTGTTTTGTGTCAGTTCTGGTCGTTTACTTGGCTTCATAGTCTCAAAGGATGGGATTCGTCTCGACCCATGCAAGGTTCAAGCAATCATCAATTTGCCTCCACCTTCAAACTTGCTTCAGATTCAGAAACTCGAAGGGAAAGCAAATTTCCTCAGGGGGTTCATTCCAAATTACGTCGAACTAGCTAAAGGTTATACTCGTCTATTGAAAAAAAAAGTACCCCTCGTTTGGGACCAGGTCGCGTAAGCCTCCTTTGATGCTTTAAAGAAATCTCTAATACAAGCGTCGTTAATGTATGCTCCTGATTACGAAAAAGACTTTAACCTGTATATGGCTGCAGCAGATACAACCATACCAATGGTTTTAGTTCAAGAAGACAATGGAATTGAACATCCTATATATCATTTAAGCCTAAACTTAAATGATACAGAAATGAAATACTCCTACGTTGAAAAGCTCGCCCTCGTAGCTGTTCAAGCGATACAGAGATTTCAACACTACGTCCTCTTCAGGAAAACTACCATTTTATCAGATTGCAACCCCATGACTTATATATTGTCGCGACAATTACTGGGGGGAAAATATTCAAAATGGATAGCAATTCTACAAGAGTTTGATTTGGAATTCAAAAGATCCAAATCAAAGAAAGCCCTGGTATTCATGGAGTTACTATGCGATCTCCCATCATTGTTCAATGATGCAACATCCGAAGTAGCAATCGTGGATGAAAATTTGTTTCTGATATCTTCAAGCAATCTATGGTACGAAGATATAATCATCTATCTCCAGACACAAACATATAGGTCTAATACCTCACGCTCCGAACAACGACGTATTCAATACCAAGCAAAAGACTACGTGATCGTCGATGATACTCTTTACCGTCTTGGTATCGATATAGTTCTACGGAGGTGCCTCATGCATGAGGAGGCCAAAAAAGTCCTGAATGACTATCATTGAGGCGCATGTGGGGGGAATCAATCTAGTTATGCTACGACGCAAAAATTTTTGCGAGCAGGATACTTCTAGCCAACAATGTTCAAAGATTGCATAACCGCAGTTAGAAGTTGTCATGCTTGCCAAAGTTTCGATAGCAAAACCAGAAGACCACCTGCACCGCTGCAACCAGTAGTAGCTGTTGGGCCATTCGCCAAATGGGGAATAGATTTCATGACATGTAACCCCACCTCAACCGGGGGGCATGGGTATATAATAGTTGTGGTAGACTATTTTACCAAATGGGGCGAGGCGATGCCTACATTAAACAACAATGGCGAAATGGCTGCCCTTTTCTTTTTTAATCATGTATTCTCTAGATTCGGCATTCCACAGGCCATAGTCACAGATCATGGATCGCATTTTCACAATCACATGATGGTTGAGTTGGCTCCCAAATTAGGACTGCCCCACGACAGTTCTACTCCATACTATCCGCAAGCTAACGGACAAGTTGAGTCAATCAACAAAGTCCTAAAGCTCATGCTGTAAAGGATGATTAGAGTCCAAAAATGGGATTGGCACCTAATCATGTACTTGGCCTTGTGGGCATACCAGACATCGGTAAGAAATGCAACCAGGTTCACACCTTTTCAACTTCTGTACGGTCTGGAAGAAATCTTACCAGTTCAATGTGAAATCTCATCCCCCAAACTCATAGTCGACCTTCTCCCTGGAACCTTAGGAGAAGAGGATCATTTCTTGGAACTAATCCAATTGGATGAAACCTGTCGTGATGTAGCTTCGCTAACGAAGCTCATAAGAAACGAGTCAAAGCACAGTTCGACAAGAATGTCAAACCTCGCGTCTTCTCAGAAGGTGACCTGGTCTTACTTTACGACCAAGAATCCGATAAGTTGGTAGCAGGCAAATTCAAATCGTTATGGATGGGTCCGTATATTGTTAAGCGAGTATTAGCAAAAGGAGCCTATGAGTTGATGGACTATGATGGGATTCCACTGGCACAAACTCGCAATGGGTTGTACCTCAAGCGTTACTATGCTTAAATTTGTGTAGTAATCCTCATGCTTTTGTCACATTTTTGTTTTCGCCAAGAGCATTTAGTCTGGTTAAGTAATCCACTTTTTTCATTCGTTGCAGATGTCGAACCTACTGGAATCATTCGTTGGATATGCCGACAGAGCAAGTCGTAGTTCGCAGAACCTGTCTTTTGTGGCATGGGCCATTTTCAATCCCAGCGGTGAGTTAGTAAGTTTCAGAGGAGTGTGTATTGGTCGGTCTACGAAAAATATTGCTGAGTACAGTGTATTGATAGAACTCCTTTCTGATGCCATCACACATGGCATATGCCGACTTGTCGTCAGGCTAGAGTCACAGCTCGTCATTCTACAACTCACCGACATCTATTCCGTACGAAACCCAGCTATCTATTGCATGTCCCTAAGGGTCAAAATTTTGGAAAGACAGTTCGATTTCATCTAATATCAACATATTTCCATAAGTTTAAACACATTAACAGACTCATTGGCAAATTATGTGTTAGATAGACATTTGCGACATTTATAAAAAGAAGCATCACATCAATATATGCAGTAGGATCATGTAACGTAACCAAAATAAAGCTCTGAAAATCAAAAATATATTTCATAACTGTTTATAGTCTGTACATAATGTTCTGTAACCAAGACAAAATCAGTCAAATGAACCAAAACTCAAAATGCTAGGGGCACCCTAGTCTAATGATGCTGGTGATAACAAGTCACCGCCTGTGCAATCATGCGTAAAAGCCTAGTCCATCGACTCGGCGCTCTGGTAGTATGTTGCTGCAACTGCAGAGGTAGCTCGTTGGTCCTCACATTTGCGATACCAGGGGTAAGACCCTCGATCTGGTCCTGTAGTGCTGACAGAGTCTCGACCACATCAAGGTCGCGAAGGATGGCCCTCCACACAGCCTCTCCTGCTGGAGTGACCGTTGGGTCTCTGCGGTGTATTGCCGGTCGAACTGGTCCAACATCTACATGAGCACATGAGTATTGATTATTCTTGATCAAAAACCATAAGAACATTATAAAGAACAATGAACAGAGATATGGTCAGAAGAATTACCCATCCGGGTCACCTCGGAAATCCATACCAGCATATGGGAACCTGGCATGAACCATCTCTTGACGATTGAACCACTCAAAGAAGGTCTCAGAAAAATAAATCTGGGGCTGGACAGCGTGCCAAGACATGAGGTCAACCCATCTCTACATCCGTGGTTTAGTCGGTGGAGGTAGGCCAAGTGAAATGTATTGCGACTACATCAGGTGGATTCTCTCCAAGGCGAAAGCGGTCAAAATAGAACCATAACCGAAGTTCTTGGATCTTTCGCTTTTCACCTTGGTCAATTTTTCTTTCATCACAAATAGTACTGCATCACACCAATTGAACACCTTCAGTTCAAGGCATTCCGAAGCATACTGCATGTAAGACCTGTTGGCTATGTGAAGAGTAGAACTACCAGCTAGTCTAACAAAAGTGAACAGAATGGTCCACAAGGACCGGTCAGTGACATCTCGGATATTGATCTTGCCGTCTGTACTTGGCCTAGATCCCTCTCTGCAGTGCTGGCAAATGTACTCCCTCACGAACTCACCGCCACAAGCGGAGCCTGATAATGAGAGAGGGGCACCATGCCTTGATAAACCGGTCAGAAAATAGATTTCCACGACAGTCAAGGGGATCGATTTTCCCCTAATCTGGAACATCTGGTTGATAGGATCCCAGGCATTGAGGAAATATTGCAACATACTTATTTGTTTCCTCATGCTAGAGATACGGAAAAACATCAACAAGCCACAGTTCCGCAATGCAGCTACTGTGCCCGGATCATGTAAAGGAACAGTGTCCTCTTCTTCATGCTCACTTTCTCGCCATGTAACAACCATTTTTCTCCGATGAATCTCTGAAAAATAAACAAGAGAAGAGTCAGGATCTTCATTTGGTAAAAAAAAGGAAAAAATCCATGAGGAAATTGTGCAAAAACTCTCCTCCTTGCGCCCATCGCACCCCAGTAAGTGTACTGGGAGTGATCCATACTGACTAGTCAGTGAGGAGGTTAGTATGCATTGCACCTTTCGATTAAGGAAGGGTGTGATGGTCCCAGGGTGAGTTCTTCAAACCCCAGAGGCTCAGCAGAATAAGGAAATAGGCTCATAATCCAAAATGAAAGGCATGCAATTGAATAGCACAAGTTTAGCTCCTACTTGGTCCAAACAACATCGAGAATCGTCCACAGAATCTCCCAGAATCCACTGGTGAAAATTAGGGGGGAAAAGCACCTCCAGAGCTCCAACAAACAAAATTCAAATGAAATGGTAAAATGAGAGGTAAAAGTCACTTTTAATTTACCATGCACATAATTCAAGTAAGATACTAGCGTTCTTAACTCATTTATCAAGCTTATGTTTTCATTTCTAGTCGATTTGATGAAGCAAATGAACAGGTAGTATAATCTTTGAAAGAACAAAATGCTAATGGTGAATCAAAGACTCAATGACCATCATCGCAAGCAATGTTACCGCAGGGTTCAAGCTCGTTAAAAAATAAATCCCCCACGAGTAGTTTTAATGCATATTTCAATCTCGTTAAAAAATAAACATAAGTCATGAGCAAATGTTTCCTCAAGCATTTAAGCTCATTAAAAAATGAACCGATAAATAACCATTGTGAATGCCTTATCGCCAGCTTTTGAGCCTTGGTCGTGTTCTCGCCATCACCTCCACTCTGTTTTTAGCCGATCACTCACCCCCATATGATTGTTTACCCTTTCGAGGAAAATTTGCGAAGAGTGATTCTATTAGCCATCCTTGTGACACTGTCGTGATTGGAAAATTCCAAATCTTACCTGGAATCAGATGCTACCCGAAACCATCACTCGTTCCTCGAAAACGAGTCTTGTTTAAGATCTTTTCAACTGAATCGTAAAATATGAAAAGATTGCCGAGCGATTGGCCTCTCCGGCTCATTAAAGTCATCAGAAGTGTTATCCCTCCTCTAGATTTTAATATTTTTGGACCTAAGGGATTATTACACAAAAAGATCGAGCGTTTTTCTTGTTCGGCTTGTTAAAACTATCGAAAATTCATCCCTTTTGTATTATTTTACGCTTTTCGGACTTAAGGGATTATATGACGAAAAAAAATCATTGGAGTCTCCTTTTCGTTTCTTTCAGACTCTCTAAAATTGAAAGGGACCGAGTTATCTTTGTCGTTAAACTCGTTAAAACCGAATAGCGACAAACTCATCCAAATGGACGAGAACGAGTTTCACTGTCGCTAGGCTCGCTAAAATATAGTGACAGGTTTGCTCGAAGGGCGGATTATAGAACAAGCATATGTTATCCTCCTCAAGCTTGACAAAAATAAAGAGGTACTGGTCAGCAATGACTGGGGAAAATTGGGAAGAAAACTTGAAAAACTTTATTGGTAGCAAGTCGCTCTTGAACATGACAGTTTCCTTCTGCATCCATGCCGGGTTGGGTTGATTCAGTCACTGGTTATCACCATTAGTTCATCACACCATCCATATTTGGGGTTAACGCTACCTATCCATCATCAGTGTCGCCGATATGTTCAAGAGAAGTCATTCAGACAATTTGCCTGTGTCACACCCACTACAATACATTCATGCTCCATTCCTTCATGACCGCCACCCTGAACCCTGTATCGTCAGATTGTTTTCACCTCCAAAATCATTTGCTTTGTTCCGCATCATTGATGTGGGATTCATTAAGGCCCTCCTGCAATGGGTCGCTTCTTGCTGACATCAGCTCATTATCCAAGAAGTTGACTTAGGAACAACCCTTTCAGTACTTTGAAGCT
Organism: Pinus taeda; assembly: GCA_000404065.3. Classification (NCBI taxonomy): domain Eukaryota; kingdom Viridiplantae; phylum Streptophyta; class Pinopsida; order Pinales; family Pinaceae; genus Pinus; species Pinus taeda. The sequence goes on from APFE030393500.1 coordinate 9,516, forward strand.
TGCATGCCTTAATGGCAAGTTTCTCACTTTCGTTGACAGGTTTACATCAATGGCCTTCGACTGAGAGATTTTACGTGGTGTTCGACGCCAAGTCCTTTTTCACACCACGTGAATTGTACTGTAGTACCTTGAGGGTCATTTTCAGTATTGGTGATTCCTCTCGCGCCTGTTAACAACTTACATCATTGGCTGGTAATCAGGTGATGTCTTTCCGTGTTCGACTCCAGAACATTTTTCACATGGATCGACTTGTACTCCGAATGAAAATTGAACGCATTTTGAAGACCCCAGATCTAGTTTCACCCATCCGGGCTGTGATATATTTAGGAATATAAAGACATCAAGTGTACATCATTACCGAACAAATGATCATCCAAATCAAAGGATGATGAGTCCATATCATCAGGCTGTCACACAGATGATTGTCTGTTCTATGTACATGAAAATGAATTTATAAAGTTGAGCATGGGAATGCTTGCCTTAGCTAGATCATGAAAAAATGTTGTCAAAATAATGTATTGTATTGTATTTTATTACAGGTCGCCTCCCAGCTTGGAAAAACTTTGGATCCTCATAGTAAAGCATTTCACCCGACATCAAAAAGATTAATGACCTCATGATTTAGGGGGCAACTGTTATAGATATTTTTGGGCCCTTCAACCCCAATCATAAATGTCCATAAACTGAGGACTCCTAAGTCTGATCCGAATGGAAAATGGCATCAACCCATGGTACTCATCCACCCATATTATTCATTGACCCATGGAATTTACCATGGTATTGTAAATGGCATCCACTTGTGGTACTGTAAAATCCACCCATGGTATTCTTTCACCCATGGAATTTACCCATGGTATTGTAAATGGCATCCGCCCGTGGTATTGTAAAATCCACCCATGGTATTCATTCACCCGTGGAATTGACCCATGGTATTGTAACTGAAAAATACTATAAGTAACAAGTCACATTTTGTAAAAGGACAGATGGTCCGCCACAATGTAGCCTTTACAGTTATTATCGTTTTAATAAAAAGTTTCTTTGTGGTTTTTTTTATTGGGCATTCTCCTCTTATTTTTCTTCTAGCAATTCAAGTTTTCAGATCTTGGGGGTCTCTACCCCAAGATCCATTTCAGGTTTTCAGATCTTGGGGGTCTCTCCTCCCAAGATCCACTTCAATCTTTTAGATCTTGGGGGCCTCCCCTCAAGGTCCAGATCAGTGGTATCAGAGCAGGTTATGATTCCATGGGAATGAGGGTTTGATGCATGTTTCAGCTTCAAATTTTGCAGCAATATTCAACAAACTTCAGGAATTTTTTTTTTTTTGGGCGGCGACATTGCAGATCAGATCTGTACGTTTTGGTTTAATATCTGTAAAATATGATTACAGATCTGTATTCGTTGTGAAAAAATAGCCGATTTAAAAAAAAAATCGGTCAAATCGGAGTCTGGATGAAGGAGATATCGTTGATTTAAAAATTAGTGGGGTTGCAGATAATTTTTCAGGGCAGCGAGTTTGTGGCACAGATCTAGACGTCCTGGTGCAAGCTCTACAAAATTTAATTGTACATCTGGATTCCTCTCAAAAAATCACCCAATTTCAAAAAAAAAATGGGTCGAATCAGAGTTCGAATGTGGGAGATATCGCTGATTTAAAATCAGCTATTTTATCAGAATTTTTGTGACGGCGGAATTGTTGCAGTGCGAATCTGAGATCTCAGAGTGCCCAGATAAGGATTTCCATCACATGGGAAGATGCAAAATGGTCCTTCTGCTTCTAAAAACAGGCTATAATAAATATTCTGAGTTATATTGGCCGAGTTATGTCCATTTTAATTCTGAAGCAGCATTCAGAGTGGGTTTCCATTGGAGACGTGCCCTCCCACCCACTTTAGTAGGCACCTGCTTCACATTCATCAGTTTTAACATAGCAGCAATCGGCTTGGGTTATTTGGAGATGTGCCCTCCCACCCCAAGCTATGTAGGCACCTGCTACTTCATCAGCAACCAACATCACGGTTGTGGGTCATCCACAAACCCACACTTCATCAAAGTCCATTTGCTAGACCGTACACTGTTAGTATCACAGGTTGTCACAAGCATTACAGGGTATCTCTATCCTCGGATCTTTGTTCTTCATGGTTATGGGTCATCCACAAACCCACAGTTCATCGAAGTCCATTTGCTAGGCCACACACTGTCAGCATCACAGTTG
>APFE030393500.1:12134-70890 GCA_000404065.3 Pinus taeda
GTAGCCTTTACAGTTATTATCGGTTTTAATAAAAATTTTCTTTGTGGTTTTGTTTATTGGGCATTCTCCTCTTATTTTTCTTCTGGCAATTCAAGTTTTCAGACCTTGGGGGTCTCTACCCCAAGATCCATTTCAAGTTTTCAGATCTTGGGGGTCTCTCCTCCCAAGATCCACTTCAATCTTTTAGATCTTGGGGGCCTCCCCTCAAGATCCAGATCAAAGTCCCTAAAACTGTTGCTTCACTACCTAAAGGTACAAGGTCAGCTGATTACATCATCTCCTAGAAGTTCTCCACTGAAAACTGCTCATAAATGGTCGAAACTGGACCATACTGAAAGCCCAATGTAGAGGGTGCGATGCATATCACCTTCCTAGTGTCCATGGTGCGATGCATACTGAATTTCTCCTCTGTAGGGTGTGATGGTCGGGAATGGACAAATGGCAGGGACAAAATGCGAGGTGGAAGATCTTTGAATCTTCCAGAAGCTTCCCCTCTGACACTTGCCTCTCTATTTTCGACCAGGGATGAGTAAGAGATCATCATTCTCCAAGTGGAAGCAGGAACTATCAGAGAGAAGACACTAATCAAGACCCAAGAAGATGACTCACCTCCCTATAATCATCTATATATGGATCCCTCATCACAGAGATCCAGAGGCTGGAATTTTGTATCTTATAGAGAAGTGTTGTTGGTTTTCTGGTGTATATTGATAGTGTTGGTTGATCTAAGCTTTTCTTGAGCTGAAGAAGGGTTATCTAGCTGGAGGATGATGTTGGGTCAGAACATATGGTTGTAATACTCTTGCTACTTTTCATCTTAATAAAGCTATTCAAGTTTTCCTCCATATTCTTGTGTACTTGTTTATATATGCATTTGTATGGTTAACACACATTTGGTCCTGTGTTATTTATGAATATAGATATTTGTTTCTTCGATAGTAGTATGTTGTTGTGATTCCACAGGTGCTCTTTGAAGCTGGGCAGACGAGGAAGAAGCGGCGAAGCTCTATCAAGAAGGAGATGAAATCAAAGCGCAAGACTAAGGTTGGTCTTCTTGGTTCTCCTCTTGTCTATTTTCATAAAGGAAAATGAAAGTAGACTTTACTTGTTTGTTTCTAAGATAGCCACCCATCTTAGTGGGAATAGCAGCATTCGAGTGGACACTATTCCCGATAACAAACACGTAATTAATTTTGTTGGAAAGTTGATATTATTTGAATGGTTGGTGGCACTTGGTATGTTGGCAGTGGTGACAAACAAAATAACATAGATGCTTGTGGCAAGAAATGTTGGCCTTGATGACCACTAGCCTTGTTGTGGTGGTAAATTGGCTTAGTTTAATGTGCTTGATGTTTCAAGCTCAAGGGGAGTCTAACGGTTGTTGCAGTCTCTTGTAGAGAATCATCATAGTAGCATGCCTATTAGAAAAGAAATAAAAATATGACTATTCTGGCAAGGGGTCCCAGAATTTGGAGAGGATTATGTCTGAAGAGATCAACTTTGTTATCCTTGAAAGTGGCATATTTGGCAAGTACCTGGAAGGATCTCTCCAATAGTATGTGGAGCCCTAGAAAATGGGCTCAGAAGAGCAGGTTCTATGCATGAGAAGGGTCAAGGTGAAAATAATAACAAAGAGTTTGCATCCATTTTTTAGGTAGAAAATGGGCTCAAAGACTATATTATACCTTCTCCACTAGAAATGTATTTAAAAAAATATTTTTAATGGTATGAGGAAGTCCATAAATGGATCTGGAGATCAAAATTTATTGAAAGTCAAAGTAAGGACCTTGAAGTCCTTAGAAGCAGTTGTTAGAACCTCAAAAGACTCAGAATCTCAGAACCTTGGAAGGTTAGAATATCAGAAACTCAAAAGTCTATATAAAAGAGGCCCAAGATGGCAAGGAACTAGGGAAGTAGGCCCGAAACCTCTGAGGTTCTAAATCTCGGAACCCTGGAACCTAAGAACTAGGGAAGGTTGGAATCTCGAAAGGTTAGAACCTCGTAACTTATTATTAATGAATTCTTTTAAAATTACTGAGGGTTGTAGGGAGCATAGATTTACAAAGGAAATCACTTGAAAAAATAAGGATTGAGGAACCCTTTCTCTCTCTTTTGATAGGACACATGGTAGTAGTTGATTGGCCCTCATGAATTGAAAGTGGTAAATGATGTTAGCATGACATGGATATACGGGGGGACACGTGGCGGTTAGATTCAACATTTTTTGTGTGGCTTAGTGGGGAAAATCCTAGTGACACGTGTCACCACTTAGAATATGCCATGTGGGTTTGATGATGAAATCATGATGTCACCCTGGAAGCATATCTCAGAGGTCATAAATATTATAACTCCTCTATAATTGTATTTTGAGAAAGTGTCGAGACTAGAGATATTTAGGAATTGTGTTGGTGTTTGGTCATGGAGTCTAAAGAACTAAGGATGTAAAGTATGTACACAAGGAGATAAGGCCCCGACAAGATCCTAGATGGCTTAGAACCTAAATTCTATGCCACCAGTCACAACACCTGGTCTTATGGTGGAAAATCAATAAGGAGCTAAAGGCCAAGCTCGAAGTCTCGCGATCTCGTAAGAGCTTGAGAATCACTATTAATAAAAAGTGACTACATGCAGGGCTCCAAGATTGTAGCACAAAGGTGTATGAAGGATGAATGGTTTGGCATATAAGAGTAAATGTGTGCAAAAGAGTTGGTCATTAGAGTAAATAATGACCATTATGATTGCTGAGTTAAAGCGATGAGTACCATGATTTGCAGAAAAGAGTGTTGGGCCTGTCTTGAGGTGAACTAAGCCACCTCTAATATCTCATGCACATTTCATTAAATTAAATGAAGAACAAAGCCTCAAGTAATGGAGGTATGATCACAGTTCATAGAAGTCATGCTGGAGTACATATCAAGATCTGTGAGAAATTAATAATCATGGAAGAACCTTCTTGGGCATACAGGTTGATTGAGATTTAATTCTCAGCATGGAGAATCACACATGTGCCCATTCTCAAAATTGATTTTGATACAATTGCAATTATTGAGTAGTTGAGCAGGTGAAAATGATTATAAGGACATGTTCCACATTTAATATGATCCTAGTGGCAAGAAGCCAAACACTACAACAATATGGAGAGTCATTCATAGAGAACACTCTTAGGGTGTGTGAATGGCAGGTTGATGTTTGTCAAGGACATCATTATTCATTGTGTGATAGGGGAACAAAACCTTTGATTGCTGTAAAAAAAATGTATGAATTGATAATTGTAGAGGGAGATGAAGAGAGCAAAGTTGAGTATGTGAAAGTAGAGTTAATGGGCGAAGTGTTTAACTGAGACATAGTGTTGCAAAGGGCTATGATTAGAGCTGCAAGAGTAGTAAGGAGAACATTTTAGAGGACATATGCAAAGTTAAAGGGAAAAGGCTGGTACTACTGTGAATCATGTTTATATTTCTATGTGTATGAATTTTCCTTCATTTTTAGTTTGAAAATTGTATGAAAGGTAGAAGAATGGATAGAGCAGGTAGTGGTCTGCTTTCATAAGAGGTTGGTGCCTCTTGGAAAGTAGTGAATTTCTATCTTAAGGGGTTGATACCTCCTGTGAGTGGGTGCTCACAAGAAATTATATGTAATTAAGTAGGTTCTTAATTTACATCTTAACAAAAAATAGATTGGTGGTTTTCTCCCTCTGGGTTTCCAAAAAAAAATACCTGTGTCAATATGTGTATGATGCTCCTATGATGGATTGTATGTACATGTGAATTCCTTATCTTTCTCTTAATTTGTATTGTGTATGAATTCTCTCATAAGTAACTGACAATAGAGGAAAGAATTAAAGACTTATACTTAAAGTTTTAAGAACCTCACTATTACTGATTCACCCCCCCCCCAGTAATTCCTTATTCCAACAATTGGTATCAGAGCCAGGTTCCTTCCGGAACAGTCTAACCACTGGAAGGTAGATCCATAAGGAATTATTTCTAAGAAAGAGAGTCAATATACTTACTCAAGAAAAATACTAGTCTTTGATGGGACAAACTATGCATTTTGGAAAGTTAGGATGGAAGCTTATCTTATGTCCCTAAGAGTAGACGTTTGGAGCTCTATACTAGTAGATTATAATGTCCCTGATGTCCCTCCCACTAATGCATATGGTAAAATTTTGTATGTAAATAATGCTAAAGGAAAGAATTCCATTCTCTTTGGCTTTATTCAATCCGAACTTGTAAAAGTTATGCACTATAAGTCTACCAAGGAAGTGTGGGTGAAGCTTAACTAGAGTCATGAGGGAGATGATAAATTCAAGCAGGAAAAACTTCAAACCTTCACAATGAGGCTTTAAATCTTAAAAGTGAGTGAAGAAGAAAATATAATAGAATACTTCCTGAAATTTGATTAAGTAACCAATATGATTAGAGGAATTTACGAAGAGGTCAAAGAAGATATAATTGTTCAAAAGGACTTAAGATGTCTACTCATGAGATATAATTCCAAAGTATTTTCCATTAAAGAGAGGGTCGATTTAAAAAATTTCAATGTGGATCAACTTCTTGGTAATCTTACAACCTATTAGATGAGAGTAGGAAAAGAAAATTCTAAACCCAAGGAGGCAATGTCCAAAGTGTCCAAGAAGGCCAAATAGCGCAAATACCATCAATATTTCTCAAGTTGTGAATATGATCAAGAGTTGGCTCAAATTTCCAAGAAACTAAAGCATGGATCAAGAAAGTATAAAGGGAAGCTACCTTTTAAATGCTTTTACTATGGAAGAGTTGGACATTTTTCGTCCAAATTCCCTTACAAGAAAATGACAGAAAAGGAATATGGTCAAATATTTAGAAACAAATATAAAAAACATCAAAACACGAAGATATTTAAGAAAAAAGGTGCTCTACTCCAAAGAGGATAATTTAGCACCAGAGTCAGACAGTGAGAAATCTTTAGAAGATGATTCAAATGAGTATTTACTCATGGAATTTGGAGTAGACTCCAAGAAACAAAATATTATTGAATCTGAAGAGGAAGAAGAACAAGTAGGAGTAGTGGAATTTAAAGGGGAACTCATCAATGCTCTTGATGAGTTAAAGAAGGCCAAGAAAATGAATAGGAAACTAAAAGAACAATTTTTGAATGACGAAGAAGGTATTTGCAACTTACACAATGAGATATTTTTTTATCAAATTGAAAAAATTGAAGAATCCATTAAAAGAAAATATAGTTTAGGTATTCTACTAGAAGAAAAACAAGGAACATGTGAGAAAATAGAAGAAGAGAACAAGCATATAAACATGATTTGTTCAAGGTAAAGATGGAAATGATCTCAAGAACATGAAAATATGAAATCCTATCCCTGAAAATCAAATTAGAAGAAGCTAAACGAAAAGAAGAAGTTCTTAATGACTTGATCCATGAGTGGGAAGAAAATTGTTAGTCTTGAGGAAGAGGTCGTCAATCTGAGAATGAACCTTGAGAGATTGGAGATCGAGAAGGGTATAAATGAAAAGTTTACAGAAGGAATAAGAAATCTAGATTAGGTTCTAAAATGTCAAAGTCTTCAAGAAATAAAATAGGCCTAAGATACTCTAGACCTCAAGAATCTTCTATGGGAAATATGAACTCTAGATTCATAGGATTTGAGGAACCGGAGTGTCAAGAAAGAATCAATGAAGATAAAAAGGTAGTAAGCCAGAGAGGAGGTGTTTGGGAGAAATTCTTTATAAAAAGGAATGAAAAAGATATTGGAAAGCTTGATTCATGCATTTATGAGGGTATATTTCTAGGGTACTCTTCTTGAAGTAAAAGATACAAGTGCTACAACAAAAGGATAAAGAGGGTTGAAGATTACATTGATGTAGTAATAGATGAAATAACAACACAATCTGAGTCCTCCAAGGGAAACATGAAATTAGATGGAGAATAAATTTTAGCCATCAGGCCATCAGGCCATGAAGAACCAGAGTTAGATAATGAGGATGCAAAAACAAGCACAATTCTAAGGCCCCAAAACGTCATCTAGGTATGTACAAAAAGAGCGTCAAGAGAGTCAAATTATTGGATATCAAAGACTTGGGGTCCAGATTAGGAGGAAATTTATTGGCAGTCCAAGTTGTGAAAATTTTTCTTTTCTATTTTAGATTCAGCCTAAGAATCTCAGTCAGGCTAGTGAGGACAAGTCTTAGGTGAGAGATATGAATGAAGAACTTGACCAAATTGAGAAGAATGACACTTGGTAGCTTGTTCCACAGTCCAAAGAGAAAAATGTCATAGGCACAAAATTTGTCTTTAAAAATAATGTAAATGAACAGGGTCAAGTAATCAGGAACATGGCTCGATTATTCTGCAAAGGGTATGCCTAGATAGAGGCGATAGATTTCAAGGAAACCTTTGCACTAGTAGCAAGACTGAAAGCTATCAGAATGTTTCTTGCCTTTGCTAGCCATAGAAACATCAAGGTATATTAGATGGATGTGAAGGAAACATTTCTCAATGGATATCTAGAAGAAGAAGTTTATATTGAGCAGCCTGAGGGGCTCATGCTCACAGAAAGGAAGGATTTGTATGCAAACTAAGATGGCCTTATACAGGCTCAACCAGGCCCCTAGAGCTTGGTATGCTAGATTGGATAGATATCTTTAGAAACAAGGATTTAAGAGGGGCATTGTAGATAATACTTTGTACATAAAATCTAAATATGACCACCTATTTATTGTGGTAGTGTATGTAGATGACATGATCTTTGGAAACGATCTAAAATAGTTGGGGTATCAATTTTCCAATTGTATGGAAATAAAGTTTGAAATGTCCATGATGGGATAATTGTCCTTTTTCATAGGATTGTAAGTTTCTCAATCAAAATATGGGGTATTTGTTGCTCAAACCAAATACATGCAAGAAACTCTGAAGAACTTTAGACTGGAAGATTGCAAACCGATTAGCACCCCCATGGTTATAGGCTGTAAGTTATGTAAAGGAGATGAGACATTGCTAGTAAATTAGAATTTCTACAGATTGATGATAGGGAGATTGTTGTATATTATAGTGTCTAGACTAGAAATTATGCAAGAAGTAGGTATGGTGGCCAAATTTTAGGCCTACCCCCGTGAAAGTCACTTCATGGCTATAAAAGGGATTTAAAAATACCTATAAGGAATAACTGACTACAAGTTGTGGTATGGTAGAAGAGAGTTTAAATTTAAGGCCTATACTGATGATGATTGGCCAAGAAGTATTGATAACACGAAGATCACCTTAGGTGTGACATTCTTTTTGGGAAACTGCTTAGTTTACTAGGGCAGCAAGAAACACAACTCCATTTCTTTATCATCTACTAAAGGAGAGTATATTGCAGTGACCACTTGTTGCTCACAAATTATTTGGATGAAGCAAACCTTAAAGGAAATTAAAGTATAGTTGACTAATCTAATTCTGATGATGTGTGATAACACAAGTCCAATCAACATCTCTAAGAATCCAACATGCACTCAAAGACCAAGCATATTCCTATCAAGTTTCATTTCCTGAGAGAACAGGTTGCTGCTAATATTGTCCAACTTGAATATGTGGCCACTAAAGAATAATTGGAATACATATTTACTAAGATACTTGCAAGAGAACCCTTTGCGTATCTCTAGAAGTGGACAAGATTTTTGACTCCTCCTCCCAAATGACTCAATTACAATAAGTATTGAAAACTACTCAACTTGCAGGATCAAAGTTGGTTGCAATGTTTCATGGGGAGGCTCCACAAGGATCCTTTGTTGTTGATGGAAGAAGGGGGGATAATATTTGTAATCCAATTAGAATAACATCGATGCTTGGTTTTGGGGGGATCTTAGGTTGTTTCCAATAATTCCAAAGGGGGAGATTGTTGGAAAATTGGCATTGTCTGAATGGTTGGTGGCACTTGGTATGTTGGCATTGATGAAAACTAAACTAGCATAGATGTTTATGGTAGTAGATGTTGGACTTGATGACCATTAGCATATTTTTGATGGTAAATTGGATAGTTTTATATGCTTGATGTTTCAATCTTAGGGGGAGTCTCATCATTATTCCAGTTTCTTATAGAGAATCATCATAGTAGCAAGCCTATTGAAGCCATAAAAATATGACTATGCTAGTCACAGAGTCCCAGACTTTGGAGAAGATTATGTCTCAAGAGATAAGATTTATTTCCCTTGAAAGTGGCATATTTGGTGAGTACCTGGAAATATATCTCCAATGGTATTTGGAACCCTACTAAATGGGCTCAAAAGAGCAGGTTCCAGGCATGAGAATAAGGGTCAAGGTGAAAATACTAATAGAGAGTTTGAAACCATTTTTCATGTATAAAATGGGCTCAAAGACCGCATCATACCTTCTCCACTGGAAAGTGCTTTGAAAAATATTTCCAATGGTATGATTAAGTCCATAAATGGATCCCAAGTTCAAAAGCTATTGATAGTTAAAGTAAGGACCCTGAAGTCCTTATGTTGGCCCTCATTTTTGGTCCAGTTTTGCTTAAGAAAACATAATTTCTTTATTTTCCATCCATTTACCATCACATCCACCTCATTTTGATGTATTTTTGCATATTCAGGTATTTAAATTTAATTTTTCGATTTTTAGAAGTTTTTATGAAAATTGAATTTCAAGTGCATTTTTGGACAGAATTAGAAATTCCCGTAATAGCTATACGAATGTCATTATTGTAGGACACCTGGGCATGATCTAATACATTTATGGAAAGCTTGGGAACTAGGGCTGAACTAAATCCTATTGGTTCGGTCAAACCAAGCTTAATTAGACCCGATCAAAGCTGGTCAAACAGGACCAGTCATTCAGAAAATATCTAAGAAATAGGGAAGTTTTATGATTTCATGGGGTTTTCCATATTTTTAGTCATAGGTTGGATGAGTTTGACTTGGATAGGTGGATATGGATGGATATATTTGTTAGAGATACTTTAGATCAGTTTGTTTCATAATTTTCTATTTAAGCCAAAACTTTGAAGGCTTATATATGTAGAATTTGTATAGTTTTATCTGGAGACGTCTGAATATTTGAAGTTAACTTGAGGAAATTGTTCTACCTTTATTTGTATATTCAATGGTGTGGATTATTGACTGAAGTTGCATTAGTTGATAATATCTTCAAGTGTGCAAAGCAAGGGTGGAGGGCGCCCACTTCAAGCTAAGTACACTTCATTATTAAACTAGCTTTATTTTCATAAACTAGTTGCTTCAGATTTGTTTACTTGTTTCGCTTCAGATTTGCTTACTTCATTTGATGTATGATGATTTATGTTTGTTGACGAATCTTGGTTTATTTATCATCTTTATCTGAAGGGACAATCCAGTGTTCGAACCCTCCTTCTATTGGATTAATGAATAAAAACTAAAGTTCAGCTTGATTTCAAGTATTTTTTGCAATTCCTGTTTTCCAACAATAGCATTATGATGAATGAATTTGTGATGAGAAATATCAAGGATATCCTAAGTTAGGAGCCTCTTTCATTATTTATTTATGCATCTTAAGCTGTTGTCAATTCATGGTTTTTGATTTCTATTCATCAAGAAATATTGTAGAAGAAGGACATGAATGGATCTCGTAAGTTAGGAGCCACTTCATCTCACATATATTGCATCAGTGAATTAGAAATTATTTAATTAGATTTATATTTACAATATGCATTTCCTTAGTTATTCATATTTTATCTTCTAATCTTGACTACATCTGATATCCATACATTTTGGACATGCCTCCAAGTTTACAAACCTGGATTAATAATGAAATACTTGTGTTAATTTGTGTTAACAAATTAGCCCAACATTTTGGCACTGTTGCTAGGGAGGCATTCATCAACATAGTAAATTAGAGGATAAAAACAAAATATAAAAAAAAAACACAACAAAACAAAAACAATAATTTTTTTTAGTTATGTTATGTTTCTTTATGCCTAGAAATAGAGATCAGAAAGGTAGATTTATTAAACAAAAACCCCCATCCATAGAAGTAGGACCATCAAGACTAACTACACTGGTTGCTGGTAAACCAACAATAGAGGAATTAGAAGAAAAACAAAGAACATGACAAAGATTAACTTTAACTGAGAGACAAACCTTGTTAGCCTGGGAAGTAAAAAGAAAACAAACTCCAAAAGAAACACCCAGTTTAAAAAAACAAAAGGAAACAAGGAAAATTGTTAAACCAAGAGGTCAACCCATTTTTGAACCTTAAATCAACTTATTTTTGAAAACAAGCAACAAATTGCATCTCAATTTTCCATCGAAATAGCTGAAACTATGACAAAAGAAGGGAAAGGATTAGTTATTCTCACTCAAGAACAGAGACTTGAATATGAAAGAAAACAAAGAGAATGGAGAAGACAAAGAGAGGAAGAAGTAAGAAGAGAAGATGATAGAAAGAGAGAAGAAGAAAGAAAAACAAAGTATGATAACAAAAGACTAAATGATAATGAACAAGATGACCACGAAGCTACTTTTGGCTTTCCAATATTAGATACAAGTGCAATATTAGGAGAAGAAGTGAAAATGAGAAACATTCCACCTTATGTATTGCCTAACTTTTATGGAATGCCAACGGAAGATTCTGGTTCATTTATGTTTGAATTCGATATCTTATGTAGAACTTATGGATACACAAATGACACACACAAGCTTCTCCTCTTTCCAGCTACTTTGAAAGCAACAACATTAAAATGGTTCATGGGTTTAGGAGAACGTACAATGACTTCTTGGGATGACATGAAGAAAAGTTTTCTTAAAAAGTATCAAGTCTATTGTAGGCCTAGGGACTCAAAAGAGGGTGTTTTTAGAATGACACAACAAGAAGATGAAAGTTTAGAAGAGTATTTGGAAAGATTTTCTTACAATCTTCAAAAATCTAAACAACACTCTTTAAACTTAGATACCATCGGTACAACCTTTCTAAAAGGTATAAGAGATGAATATCTTGACATTTTGAATATAATGGGAAAGTGTTCTATTTCAAACTTTCCATTTCACGAAATTGCATATCTATGTCAAAAATCTTCAAGAGGAAGATAAAAAACTGGAAGGAGAGATATTAGTTCAAAAGCAGCGAAATCAATAGTAGGAGAGGTAACAAGAGCAAAGATAGGGAGTTTGCTGGGAAACTTCAAAACTGATCTTTTAAGTACATTAGGGACACAAGTAGATGTTTTGAAAGCAAACAAGAAGAAATAGGAACAAGAACAAATCTTAGCAATCTTTTGTCCCAAATGTAGAAAGAAGCATCCAATAAGAGAATGTCCTTTAGATAGTATTCAAGTATGTGGCGTGTGCATAGAAAACCATTTAATAGAAAATTGTCTAAATTTGAAAGAATTGAAAATGAATCCAATGGAAGAAGTACAAGAAGAATAAGGCTTTTACTATGTGGCACCAAGAAGGCCTTGGCAGCCAAGGATTCCTCAACAATTCCCTTAGCAATTCCCTCAACAAAACTATCAGTATCCTCCTCAAAATTTTTTGAATACCCCGATTCCGTGGCAATCTTGTCCCCCACAACAATATCAAAACCAACCTACACAAGTTTGGAGAGGATATAGTTATGGAAATAAACCACCTCAACAAATGTATCTTCAACAATACCAACAACAATAACAACAACAATATCAACAACCATTTCCATATCAACAGTTTCAACAATATCCGCAATCCATGCCATTTCCACCACAAAATTCCACACCATTATTAACTCAACCACACCAGATACAATTGCCTGTAGGTTTTAAACCTGTATAGAAATTACCTAGATATGAATTCTAAACCACATAAAATAAACAATGCGAGAGCATAACACATAAAACACATATACATAGAGATTTTCCCCTGGATCCCAAAATTGGGACTACCAACTTGAGTTTTCATTATGTTCCTTTCAATGTTACAATACATATTTATACATGCCGAAGCATCAAATACCATGGAACAAAAACCATCGTGTCCAAAACCATGGACCGAAAACCATCGCGTCCAAAACCATGTGCGAAAATCATGCACAAAACAATAGGTGGGTCGGCCCAACCTAACATAGGGTCCAAAACCAAAATTTTCCAAGGTGCTACCCTAGACCCCATAGAGTGGGGTTACCTGCACCCCTCAAACCCCATGTGACCCCCCCACTACGCAATCAGCGCAATGAACAGGAGGCTCTACCCCCCCTCTAACCCCTCGGTTAACTATGTGGGCTAGTCATGGAAAGAATATAACACAACCCAACATTCTTCCACTTGTTGTTTTCTTTCCACAGGGGGCCACAAGAGAGCTTAGTCATTTATCCATCCCTGCAACACCTATTGTTTCTCTACACCAAGAGAACTTCTCAGAGCTCACAGATTTTGTCAATGGATTTGCAGTATTCTTCAAAGTGTCCACCTTTACCAACAAAACCTTTTTGTCTTCTATCATGTCCCTCACAAAGTTATACTAAACATCAATGTGCTTTGTATTTGAATTATATGCAGGGTTCTTTGCCAACGAAATTGCACTTTTACTGTCACAGTCTATCCTTATAGCTCCCTATACTAACCCCATACCTGAACACAATCTCTACAACCAAACTACTTCCTTGCTTGCATGAGTGGCTGCCATGTATTTTGCCTCTGTAGTTGATAGTGAAACTATAGATTGTTTCTTACTCATCCAACTGACTACACCTCCAAATAGGTTAAACACATACCCACTTGTAGATCTTCTCTGATCCAAATCTCTAGCCTAGTTTGCATCAAAAAAGCCACAAATATCCAACACTCTATCCAATCCTGGTCTTCCTTGGTAGCACAAACCATAATCACTAGTTCCATGGAAATACCTAAAAACCCTCTTCACTGTTGTCTAATGCTCCTTTCCTAGTTTTGACATAAACTAGCTCAATACTCCCACTGCATGTGCAATGTCTGGTCTAGTATAGACCATTGCATACATCAAGCTACCGACTACACTTGCATATGGAACATGAGACATGTCCTCTTCTTCTTCTTGTGTCTTGGGACACTGTTCGGAAGATAACTTTACACCTACAGGAATAGGAACCTTCACATGTTTACTATCCTACATATTAAACCTCTGCAATATTGTCTCGACATACTTCCTCTAGTTTAACCAGATCTTCCTCTTTTCCCGGTCTGTCTTAATTTCGATGCCCAAATATAGTTTGCAGCACCAATATCTTTCATGTCGAATTTGGAGGACAATTGGGTCTTCAAATCCTGGATAATTTATTTTTCATTTCCCAACAGCAACATATCATCCACATACATGACTAGCTAAATAACACAATCACCAATTAATATAAAATACACGCAGTGATTTGCTTTACTTCTGGTGAAGCCAAGTCCCGATATAAATGTATCAAATTTTTTCTGATACCACATCCTTGGTGATTGTTTTAACCCATACAAAGACTTCTTTAACTTGCATACCAGTTCTTTCTTACCTTTCACCGCAAAACATTCAGGTTGCTTCATGTAGATCTCCTCTTCCAGATCCCCATGAAGAAATGGTGTCTTCACATCCATATGTTCTACCTCAAAATCAAAAGTAGAAACAATAGATAAACATAATCTAATAGAAGTTATCTTGGCAACAGGAGAAAAAATATCACCAAAATCAATTCTTGGCACCTGGGAATAACCTTTTGCTACCGACCGAGCTTTGTATTTCTCCACCTTTCCTTATGCATTTGTCTTCTTCTTGAACACCCATTTACTGCCAATCGGCTTCCTTTCAGCTGGTAGCTCCACAAGGTCCCAAGCCTCATTTTTGTACAAATATGCCATTTCATCAACCATGGCCTCTTTCCAAAGTTTTCCATCCTCTGAATCTACTGTTTCCTTCATAGTTCTAGGATCATCATCAGTAATAGATAAAGCAAAATTTGAACAGAAAGCAGATGGACTATACCTTTCTAGTTGCCTTCTTTCTCAAACTGATATTCTCACACCCGGAGTTTGTGGCTCTTCATCTTCTGATTCCTCCTCTGCTGTAGAGTATGATTCTTCCTCCTTTAGCTCAAACTTTATCTTCTCAGTTTCCTTTGGTTGGACTTCATGTTTAACAACATCTTTCACCTCTTTGAACACCACATCTCGGCTATACACAACCTTCCTTGTTACTAGGTTCCAAAAGTTATAAACCTTTAAACCATCCTTATACCCAATAAAGATCCACTTCTCAGATTTACTATCCAACTTGGTTCGTTTCTCCTTTGGAACATGTACATATGCATCACATCCAAATACCCTCAGCTATGAAAGAGAGGGTTTCTTACTAGTCCATACCTCTTGTGGAGTCTTATCCTCCAATGCTGATGAAGGTGATCTGTTGACCAGGTAACATGCTGTCTCCACCACCTTTGCCTCAAATTCCTGTCCTAACTCGACACCACTGAGCATGCTTCTTGCCCTTTCCATCAATGTCTTGTTCATTCTTTCTGCAACTCCATTTTTCTAAGGTGTATATGGAGTAGTATTATGCCGTGCTATACCACACTTCTTACAAAATTCTTCAAATTCCTTACTGCAAAACTCTCCACCGTTATCTGTCCTCAACACCTTTATCTTCTTCTTTGTCTAGTTTTCCACCAGAGCCTTAAATTCTTTAAACCTATAAAAGACTTCAGATTTATTTTTAAGGAAATATATCCATGTATTCCTTGAGAAGTCATCCATAAATGATACATAGTACATAGACATACCCAATGACAGAACCTTCACAGGTCCAAACACATCACTATGCACAAACTTTAATATCTGTTTCACCCTCTTACCACCAGAGGGGAAACTCACCCAATTCTGCTTCCCATATACAAAATTTTCACAGAAATCAAAATCCAGAGAGCTATCACTCATAGCTTCTACCATACCTTTACCATGAAGTACTCGAAGGCCCTTCTCTCCAATATGTCCAAGCCTTTGATGCCACAACATGGTCTTCTCTCCAGAGACCACTACATTTTTTGCTCCACTTTTAGGAACCATAGAACTGTTGCACCCATCAACAACCGTGTTACCTTGCAGCTTGTACAGAGTTCCAATCTGAACTCCCCGCATCAATACCAATGCTCACCGAACAATCTTACAGGTATCCTTCTCGAACACTATTTTTACACCTGCATCATCCAACTTGCTTACAGAAATAAGATTTCTAGCCAATGCAGGAATAAGTAGAACACCCATAAGTGTTCTAACCCTTCCACCTTGCAACTTCAACTTTACTTTTTCGGGACCAATGATTCTAGCCTTCCTATCATCCCCTAAGAAGACATCACCACCATCGTATTTCTCATACTCGCAGAACCACTCTTTATGTGGAGTGAATTGAAAGGATGCACCTGAGTCAATCAACCATGCCTCATGATCTACATGTGTACTTGAAAAATCCATGTACACATCCCCACCTTCATCTGAGGTGGTTTTTGCCTCTGCAGAAGGAGCATCATCAGACCCCTTTCCTTTATCAGGAGCTTTAGATTTACAGTCCCCTTTGTAGTGCCCTTCTTTTCCACATTTCCAGCACACCCCCTTTACACATTTTCCTAGAGATTTAGAACTCCCTCTACATTTAGATCTCCCACTCGATGACTTATTTTTGTTTCTATTCTAGGACTGTCCTTGTACAGGAAAAGCATCACCATTTTGGCTCTCCATATTTTTCCATCTCATCTCCTTGTGAGAAAGGATGAGACTATTTCATCAAACTGTAAGGTAGTTTCATTGCTACCTATTGCAATAACCAGACTATCCCACAAATCTGATAGAGAACACAACAAACTGATGCATTTATCTTCATCTGAAATTTTAATATCAACAGATTCTAACTGACTTACCACAATATTAAATGCATTCAAATGCTTTGTTAGCAAGTGTTCATCTTTCATCCTCAAGTTATATAGCTTTTTCCATAGGAACAATTTATTCACCAGAGACTTAGATTGGTACAAAGTCCCTAACTTATCCCACAAAGCCTTTGTCGTAGCTTCCCCTGATACATTTAGCAATACTGAATCTGAGACACACAATTGTATTATGCCCTTTACCTTCTGATCCAACTTCTTCCATTCTTCATTGGACACTCTCGTTGGTTTAGTACCTGGATCTATTGCGATCCACTAATATTTATCCAAACATATCCTCCATCTTGAGTTTCCACAACTCAAAACTCTAACCATTAAATTTTTTAATCTCTATCTTTCTACTTCTCACCATCTTCTTTCACCACCAAAATTGATCTTGTAGATCTCCCACTGAATAGGGTCTACCATAGGCCCGAGCGAAACCTCTCAGCAACAAAGGCGCCCCCTTGAAGCCAAAACAACTCTGATACCAAATGTAGGTTTTAACCCTATACAGAAATTACATGCATACAAATTATAAAACACAGAAAATAGACAATGTGAGAGCATAACACATAAAACACATATACACAAATATTTTCCCCTGGATCCCAAAACCAGGAAAACCAATTTGATTTTTCATTATGTTCCTTTCAATGTTACAATACATATTTATACATACCAAAGCATCC
Source organism: Pinus taeda (assembly GCA_000404065.3). Taxonomy (NCBI): domain Eukaryota; kingdom Viridiplantae; phylum Streptophyta; class Pinopsida; order Pinales; family Pinaceae; genus Pinus; species Pinus taeda. Next base: position 28,691 of record APFE030393500.1, read on the forward strand.
AATACCATGGACCGAAAATCATCACGTCCAAAACCATGGACCCAAAACCATTGCATCCAAAACCACATGTGAAAATCATGCACAAAACCATAGGTGGGTCCAGCCAACCTAACATAGGGTCCAAAACCAAAATTTTATGGGGCGCTACCCCAGACCCCATAGAGTGGGGTTACTTTCACCCCTAAAACCCCTTATGACCCCCCCACTATGCAATTGGTGCAACAAACGGGGGGCTTTTCCCCCCTTCTAATCCCCTGGTTAACTACCTAGGCTAGTCATGGAAAGAATATAACACAACCCAACATTGCCTTCGAACTAGCCTAGACCAACTCAACTACCAACTCAGCCAATAGCAAATCTGAGTAACAAAATGGATAAACCTGCATACAATGTGGAAGAAGCAACATATTTTCCAACATACTCCATTCTTCCCATAAATGATGTCCATTTAAGGTCTGGGAAAGTACTGCCTAAGAATTCTCCTCTGATCATAGAAGAACTAGTTGAACAAGGAGAACAACCTAAAACACACATTCATAAAATCAAATTCAGAAAGGAAAAATTGTAATAACTCAAACACCACCCTATCTAGAGAGGATAGTAGAATAAAAAACTCAAAGGTCTCTTCCTGAATTTGATATTTTGGATGAATTAAAAAATTCTTATGTCAAAATTCCTTTATTACAGGCAATAAAAGAAATTCCAATTTATGCTAAAATAGTAAAGGAGTTATGCATAAAGAAAATTGGTAAAAATAAAAAGGATCCTAGTACAATCCAAGTCATTGGAAAACTAGCTAGCCTCATGTCTACAAAGACATTGGTCAAAAAATATATTGACCCTAGTATCCCTATGGTTACTATTTCAATAAATAATTTTTAAGTTCCAAACACATTAATAGATTTGGGAGCATCTATAAGTGTAAGGACTATAGAGACAATGAAACATTTAGATTTAAACAACATTAGATCTACTACTACCATTTTAGAGTTAGCAGACATATCTAAGGTTATACAAGAAGGAATATTAGAAGATATCGTAGTCTCTCTAGATTCATGGGAGTATCTTGCAGACTTCCTCATTTTGCAGTCAAAAACAAACTTAGGATGAAATCCTCTAATCTTAGGCAGACCGTGGTTAGCCATTGCTGATGCCTTTATAGGATGCAAACCGGGAAGTATGATAATTGCACATGGGGATGAGAGAAAGCACATCACACTTTATTCTCCAGCACAAGCACCTTCTTTAGTATCATTTCTTGAAGGAAAAGAGCAACAATAAACTAAACCAGTTCCCAGTATTAACCAAGTCTTTGACCTTAGAGAAGAAGAGGAGAATGAAGATCTATTAGATCTTTTCATCTCAAAACTAGATATTTCATAGCAGCTTAGAGTAACCCAGTATGAAGCTGCAAGTAATCTTTTGAACCACTATTTTCAAGAAACCTATACAATTCAATCATTGCAAGATTCATTCACAAATATTTTTCCTGTAAACACAATTACCAATTCAAAAACTAAAGAAATAGAGATTTATCCTGGAAAACATTTGAATATTGGTAATAATTTACAATCATCAAAATAACAAGAGGTAATAGCATTGTTACAGAAATACTCAAAAGATTTTGCCTAGGATTACACAGATATGCAAGCAATTCACCCTAACACATGTATCCACCACATCTATACTGATGACCATATTAAAATAGTAAGGCAACCTCAAAGGCGAATGAACCCCATGATGAAAGAAATAGTGAAAGAAGAACTACATAGACTATTACAAGTTGGATTTATCTATCCCATTTCTAACAGTCAATGAGTTTTTCCCTGAGTGGTAGTACCAAAGAAAAATGGGAAGTGTAGAATATGTGTCGATTACCAAGAATTAAACAAAGCAATATTAAAAGACCATTTCCCGCTACCATTTATTGACTAGGTCCTAGATTCATTAGCTGGGAATAAATTCTTTCCTTTTCTAGATGGATTTAGTGGGTATAATCAGATTAGAATAACAATGGAAGACCACAACAAAACAACATTTACCTACCCATGGGGATCATATGCGTACAATGTTTTTCCTTTTGGGCTACGTAATGCACCTGCTACTTTCCAAAGAGCAGTCCTTGCAATATTGGCTGATCTGATCCATGAATGTGTAGAAGTCTATTGGAAAATTTCACTGTATATGGAAACACATTTGACGATTGTTTGAAAAATCTTGAAAAAGTTTTGAAACGATGCATAGAGAAAAATATGTCCCTAAGTAATGAGAAATGCTACATGATGTTAACAAAGGGGATAGTGTTGGGACACCATATTTCCTCGTCAGGAATTAAGGCGGACCCAACAAAAATACAAGTCATTGTGAATTTAATGCCACCTACAACTCAAAAGGAAGGAAGAAGTTTCTTGGGTTATGCTGGCCACTCTAGGAGATTTACTGAAAATTTCAGTAAAATAGCGCTGCCTCTATTCAAGTTACTTACAAAATATGTTCAATTCCAATGGACAAATCATTGTCAAAATGCATTTTAATTATTGAAAGAAAAAATATCAATTTCCTCCATTCTTCAAGGACTGAATTGGTCTTTTCCATTTCATATCTCCACTAATGCATCTAATACAGCTATAGGTGCATCACCTAGATAGAAAGAAAACTAGTTTAATTAAGCTATATACTTCATAAGTAAAAACTTAACACCAACATAATTGAACTACACAGTCACAGAAAAAGAGATGTTAGCTATAGTACTTGTAGTAAACAAACTCAGGCATTACATAATAGGCTACCAAGTGTTCATTCACATAGACCATTCAAAAATCAAATACTTAATGAATAAAGTAATCACAAATGGTAGAATTACAAGATGGATATTGTTAATGCAAGAATTTAATATCGCAATTCAAGATCGACCAGGTAAAGAAAATAAAGTGGCATGTTTCCTTTCAAGGCTTCATACACATGGTGATCCAAATCCTGTTTCAGATAATTTCTTAGATGAACATATATTTGCAATAGCGGTCAAAACACCATGGTTTGCAGATATAGCAAACTATTTTTCCTCTGGAACATTACCATCCCAGTTCACAAAGAAACAAAAATGAAATATAATTAGAGAAAGTTCTAGATATAGCTGGGTCAATGGTGATCTCTTTTACACTAGCTCTGATCTGATAATAAGAAAATGTGTTAGAGAAGATGAAATATTATAAATTTTGAAAGAATGTCATGACAAACCATGTGGTGGTCATTTTGCTAACAAGCGAACAACCTACAAGGTGTTGCAACTAGGCTACTATTGGCTAGCAATCTTCAAATATTCCAAAGCCTATGTCAAGAGGTGTGACAGTTGCCAAAGAATAAGAAGGCTAATAATATTAGATGAAATGACACTTAAGCCAAAAGTTCTCATAGAACCATTTGAGCAATGAGATATAAATTTTGTGGGACCAATAAATCCACCATCAAATGGAAAGAAGTACATCTTGGTATGTACTGATTATGTTACTAAGTGGGTTGAGGCAAAGGCAGTAGAAAGAGAAACAAAAAAACATAGTGGTCACATTTCTCTTTGAGGAAATTTTTGTCAGATTTGGAGTAACAAGACAGATTGTAACTGACCAAGGCACAAAGTTCACTTCCAAGCTTGTTTGCGATCTTACAGAGAAGTACAAGATCAAATATAGAAAATCAACACCATACCATCCTCAAGCAAACAGACAAGTGGAGTTGATAAACAAAGTCCTGGAACATATCATGATAAATACAACAAAAATTAATAGGAAGGAATAGTCAGAGAAATTAAGAGATACACTATGGGCATACAAAGTAACATGGAAAAACACAATTGGGTTCAGTCCATATCAGTTAGTTTATGGAAAATAAGTCTTGTTACCCATAGAATTTTAAATCCACACATTCACGTCAGTAGCAAAGTTAGGACTGGATTTATCTGAAGCACAAAAACAATGAGCAATGGAATTGAATCAATTGGATGAACATAAATAGAAAGTAGTAGAGCACACAAATCTTGTGCAACAACAAAGGATGAAATGGCATGATCAATTCATCAAGAACAAAACATTCAACAAAGGAGACTGAGCATTATTGTTTGACTCCAAAGTCAAATATTTCAAGGTAAAGTGCACAACTCATGGTTGGGGCCATATGAGATAAAATAGATCTTTGATAATGGAGTTGTTAAGATAAAAACAATTAATCAAGAATCTACTTCATTTGTAGCTAACGGACATAGGCCGAAAGTCTACAACAAGACTATCAATAAAGAAGATGTTGTGAAACAAATGTCAAAAGATATTGATCTGGAAGTAATGGAACAACATAGAAATGTGCCTCCCATTATTCTAGAAGAAGAATAAAAATAAATAAAAAATAAAGATTAAAAAAAAACAAGAAAAAATAAAAAAATAATAATAAAAGTTTACTTGTGAAAACTAGGCAACACGCACAAAGCAAACATGAATTCAGGAAGGAAAATCAACATGTTTGTCTTGCATGAATTCACAATTTTTTTTAACTCTGATGATAGTTTGATTTTGCAGAATGCACCCTCCAAAACAATACAAGACTTGAGGACAAGTCTTCAGATAAGCAAGGGGGAAGTTGCAAAAGAAACTCAGTTTGAGTAGCTGAAAGTTTCACCAGTTGAATTGAAGAAGGAACTTGAATTGTATTGCAGAAGGGACTTGAAACATTATTGGAAACATTTTGCAGAAGGGACCTGAAATGTTAGAAGTAAAATGTATTATATGAAAAATACTACATAAAAAAAAAAAAAACATGACAGAAGGGACATGACTCATCGAGTACCAATTGTAGAAGGGACTTGAACAACATCAACAATCAATGATCCTGAATCAACGAAGAAAGCAAGAACATGAAGCATAAATAAAGTCTACATTTCAATCTATCCTAGATGATCCATTAAAGAAATTTTCACCTATTATTTGACCAAAAGACATCATCAAATACTATCAAGAAGTAAAGTACAGTGAGTAAAAATTTTTGCTCTTGAAATTTCAATTTTTTTTTAGAGATTGTTAAGATTAATTTAGTACCTGACATGCATATTTTACCAACATTTCACTACCTTCATTATTATACTCATTATTCCTATTATCCTATTCATATATATTCATATCCATACCCATTATTCTACCCATTAAATTCCATAAACATACTCCAAATACCACATATTCATTTCATATTTCATATACACATCATATTAACCCTAAGTATTTTTCTTTTTAAAAGCAAATGGGTTAAAATATAGGGTCCAATAATGAAATCCTAGACCTATAAAACCATACACAAGTTAGTATCATAAATTTAACTTTAAATATGACCTTAACATGGTCATTTTAAAATTAAATTACATATATTAAAATGTGCGCATTATGAAATAATACTTGTCAAAGGAAATCAAAATAATTCATTTTGATAAGTTGTAATCAAAAGCGCATAAAACAAATATGATGTTATGAAGTGTAAGGATATCATAACACAATGAAATGAATAATGTGATGCCATAATGCAATAAAAACAAACATTATGAAAAAAAATTCGGAGGCATAAGACGTGGGGAATGGATATGAAGTGGAGGTATGATGAAGTTTAACATGCATAAGGCCATGCAATAGAACTATAATGAATTTCAAAGGTGCGATGATCAAATCACAATGCACCGTGAATAAAATATGAAATGGAATAATAATATGAGCCGGTGGAAATGAAATGTATGGAAGACTGACTATAAAGTAATATGAGTAAACAACAGTCAAAGGTTAAGGTAATGAAAAGCCAAGACGTGGAGGTAAGCACCGTGGGTAGGCACGCAGGAAAACCATGAAGGAACGCAGGACAACCATGAAGGGGAGTAGTCAAAGGTTGAAGCATGTGGGAACGATCAACCAAAATTTGTAAACACAACAATAAACGTTTCAATTAAAAACAACACCGTGAGTTTTTGCATTTAACCAGAACTTATACACTGCACCTCCACCATTTTTACACAAAAACCTCCGTAAAAATAAATTTCTCTCCACCATCATAGCCATTTGCAAGCTCAGGGAGAATGATGAGTGTTGTATAAGATGTTAGCACACATTCAGGAGCTGGAGGAGAATGGTTTGATAGAGAAAAAACACAAACATAGGAAATCAAATCAAGAGAAGGAAAGCGAGAAATATAGCAGTGGAGAATCAAAGAGATAAGAAGATAAGTGAAGTAGATTGAGGGATAAAGCCGAGAAAACTAGCAGTCATGTAAGAGAAAGAAAAATTAACTGAGGAAGATCTCGTGAGTAAGAAGGTAAGAGAAAAACTTGATTTCTTTCAATAAAGGTAGTAGATGTTTTGATGAGGAAATCTCAGGATTTTTAATTCAAACACAAGTTTGACTCCAAGATATAAGATAGTGCATCAAACACTGTTTACGATTTTTCATTGCTGTCATCCATTAAAAATCTACCATTAGTAAAGACGTAAGGTTTTTGAATGAATTTTAACAATAGAAAACATTATGAAACGCAGGTTGATTGAGCCATGACACAGAGGGAATCACGACATTCCATTGCAAGCAGGTAAATCAATTCAGATCCTCCATGTTTACTCATGAAATTGCCAAAGTCAATTGATGAAACACAATGTAAGTTGTAGTTTGATTGCATAAACACACGTTTTCGTCGAGTTGATTGATGAAACAAAATGTTAAGTTGTAGTTTGATTGCATAAGCACATGTATTCGCCAAGTTGGTTAATGAAACAAAGTACTAAATACACATTGAGTTAGTTATCGTTTGATTGCACAAATAATGGGCTTGATTGCACAAATAGTGAACTCGAAAAAAAATTCAGTTTAACATATAAATTAATTTTTTAACCATAGGAAAGAGTTATAGAAACAAAAATCGAAAGGAGAGGCTATGGCCTGAATATTTTTTTTTATTTTTTATTTTTTTCTATAAAAAAAAATTTCAAAATCAAAAAAAAGTTTCAATCTTCAATTTCTTTTCCTATAAATAGTGAATATAATGAATGATATGCATAAGAAGAACATTTCATTTATATGGACAGAGAAGAGTTTTGGGTAAAAGAGAATAGAACAAAGAGTTTTTTTACATCAGAGAATAAGCAGGATGTTTGTTTTTATTTTTCAACAACAAAGAGAAATGATTTGAAAATAACAATGACTTATTGTTGCAGTGAGACAAAGACTAAACAAGCTTGAATTTATTGTTGCTAAAGAGTATCAAGAGAAAGGTAAGCCCTACTACTACAATGTATTACTGAATAAAAAAGATCTTTATGCATGAATGATTGTTATTTTCATTTTAAAAAATGAGGTTAATGACAGTAGAGGGATATATCAATTGGTTTTCAGAAAACATGACCACAGAATAGAACCAAAATTTCAGATTGAGCAGTGGAAGAAGGAAAAAATAGAAAAATTATAGCAAGCTGGGCTTATAAGTTTTCTTAAGAGGTTTAATGGACATAGTGAGAGTATGACGAGGGAGTTTGTAAACAACTATGCGCAAGATCAAACTATGGTAGGGAACTTAATCATTCCATTGACTCCAGAATACATCTCCCAAGCATTAACTCTTCCATTGATATGAGAAAACTATCATAAAGGTATACACTTCAAGGAGAAGGCATGGACTTTCTTCTTAGAGAAGAACAGGAAGGGAGCCTTTGATAGAACTAAAGGCATACCTAGGGAATGGTTCAACGAGACATGGGGAGAGTTAGTGATCATTCAAAAATTCTTCACATGTGATAGAGGACATAGTGTGGCACATCTGTACCATGTCAGGCTACCCCAACACATTAAAGGAGAATTCAAAATAAACTTGCTATATTTCTTCTCCAGAACACTCATCAAGATGAAGGAGTCAATGAAAAACGAGAATAAACCAAAAGAAGCTCAAGTTTATCATCAGGGACTAATAAAAATTCTTGTAGAGCATCAAGTAAGAACTCAGGGTATAATCTAGAAAGACTTTTTAGTCCAAAACTAGCATGAAGAACAGGTCATAGAAGAACAATACAAAATAGATCAGGAAACCAGAGGCATCATGAATTCACCACTCTATCCAAGAACCAGGGAAAAGAAGCAAAACAACTGTCTGTTGGCTTGCTGGGGCCTGACCCAGGTTCAAAAGTGTTTTAGCCGAACAAATCCCAAAACTATAGGCCCTTTCGGCAACAGTCCGCGGAGTGCGGACTAAGGTCTTAATCGAGGTAGTGTGGGAGGGTGCTGGAAACAAGTTTCCACACCCTAGGGATGTATTGATGATGTCTGGGAAGTTCGCAAACTGACCCTTCCCACCCATACTACTCCGTGCAACTGTCTGACCTTCGTGTAGCTCTGTAAAGAGCGTGAAGAGGCATGGTCCAAATTCTTTAACCTTACTTCGTTATTATTATAGATCTGACCTAATTTTGTGGGCCCAGTATTCTTACTTAATCATTTAACATTTATAACCAGTGCATGAAATCATAAACTATAAACATATGTAAGGACATAATCGAAACATAAACACACAAATCAGATACACAATATTCCCAAAATCAACTTATCATTTATTAACCTTCTGTTCCAATGTAATATAATTCCACCCTGCACACTCCACTATAGGGGTCTGCGCACACAGCTGCAGACTCTACCAAGCCTCTACGCACACAACTGCAGAGCCTCTTCCTACTCCTACAACCCAAGACTCGGACTTACAGACTCAGAGTGAATATCACATTCAAAAACCCATATCACTTTAACTCTAGACTAAAAAATTGAACCCTACACTTAGAGCCTCACTCTATTTATACATTCCCATGGTCTGTGAACCATGGGTAGGCTGACCCACTCCATATTAAATTAGAATATTTGAGGGCGGACAACCCTTTGACTTGACTCATTACAATTCGCGCTCCACGTACTATGTGGACCCTTTATAATACCATTACCCAAAATTGTGGGCTTTAAGCCCAAAAACCATTATGCGAGGGATGCGTTGCCCAACAGGCCCCCAACACAAACATCATGACTCTCCCTCGAGTCACCCCGTCAGTGTTGCGAGTCGCTCTGCCAAGGCTTCGCGGTTTGCCATCCCTATGAATGACACACTAGAATCTTTTGCTTCGTCATTGCCTCCCACAACACTTCTTCAAGCTCCTACTCCATTTCCCGTACTAATTCAATTAATGAGCGATGCTCATTCTTCTTTGTTATGTTAACAAAAAACGACCACTCATAGGATTTTAGCTCTAGATGAGATGTCAAATGCGTAAACTTTTTGTGCAAGAGCAACAAACTTGCAATCTCTGGTTCAATATACTCAATGTCTGCTGAAGCTTGTGTTGCATTTTTGCAAGAGAGTTGTTGTTGTCCGCGAGGTGCCAATATTCAAGTTTCATCGTTGGCACATGGCCCAGAGACAAACTTTTAAACGGAATTTTGTCTTTTGTCTCAAGATTCATCGTCTTTCCCTTCTATTTCATAGATCACTTACTATACCGCAGGTTCTGCGGCGATATCTAGACCGATCCTACTACATATATGGGAATTTTCATGACATCTCCCACCGTTGGTGTTGGGATTGGCATGGAATTCTTGGCTATTGACATTACACTGTCCAGTAGGTCTTGCGTTTCTTTTGGCAATGTTGCAAACATTGCGCTTACTCTCAAAGCGTCGAAGTTCAACGGGTACATATCTATCGGATAATGCAATAACTTAATTATCAAGATGCCACAGTTTGTTCGGTGGATGACCAACTGTGATTTATAGGCCTGTTGAAATTTAAATTCAACTGCTCCCCTCCTTTTTTGGCTCATTAATGCTATATTGGTGGCAGATCGTTTCAAATCTAGTTCTGACTTTGTGTCTTAAATTCCCGCCACTCGCTCCTTTTCACCTTAACTCAGATATCTTGTCATGAGCAGTGAAACTAGTGATCACTTCCCTTTTTATCCGCACAGCAGCATAGTCCCTTTTGTGCGACCGCGACCCTTGTGACAAACCGACACTGCGCGCACCCCTGTTGTCACGCAGCGTTCTAACAGACTATTTTATAGTCCACACTCTCTTTCAACTGTTTAGAGCAGTGAGGCTATCCTTACTATGGTTAGTTAGACAGCCGACCCACCCATGTAGAGCTTCAATGACTTCCATTTACTCTACCTAGGAAGGGTTCTTCATTAAGTTTGACTAGCTGGACCACGACCTCGTCTGTAACTTCTTTGACCACATATGGTCCTAACCAATGCATTTTGAGTTTCCCCGAAAATTTTTCGAACTTGCTATCATACAAAGACACTAAATTGTTTACCTTGAATGTGCACATCTTGATATGGCGATCATGCCAGGCTTTCTTGGGCTGTTTCTATACTTGCTAGTGGAATCCCACCAGAAACTGTTCTTCCTCAAGTTCTTCCAATTGTGCGAGCCTCTCTTCCAATGCTTCCTAGTCTGACATGCCTGTCATTGCTACTATCCGCAAACTTGGTATGATGTATTCCATTGGCATGACTGCTTCTGTGCCAGAGACTAACCTGAAAGGTGTCTAACCCATCAATTTCTTGCATGTGGTTCTGTATGTCCATAATATAGCAAGTATGCATAAGTCCCAGTCATTTCGCTGTGTGTTACATACTTTGGTCAGTGTAGTCTCCAGAATCTTGTTGAATGCTTCTACTGTCCCATTAGCTTGCAGATGGTACGACATACTTTGTTGATGATACACTTGGAACTCCTCGGTGAGTGCACTAATAGTTTCGTTTAGGAAGTGCATTCAACGGTCACTCATTAAAATTTTTGGGCATCCAAACTGTGTCAACACGTTGTCAAACAAAAATTTCGTTGCCGTGGTAGCCATGTAGTGCTTAATCGGCTGTGCTTCCACCCATTGAGTCAGGTAGTCTGTCACGGTGATGATGTAGCATGTTCCCGTTGTCCCCTAAGGTTTGATTGGCCCCATAAAGTCTATTGCCCATTTCTTGAATGGCTGCATCATCATCTGTGGATTGAGTGGCATCTCATCCCTTCGCGATGGATTCCCAGTACTTTGACATACGTCACAGGCCCGATAGTGTGATTTTGAATCTTGATGTAGGGTTGGCCACCATAGTTCGGCGTGAAGAATCTTCTTTGCTGTCACTTGTTCCGTATAGTGTCCTCCTGTGGCCCCTCCATGTGCTTCCGCAAGGATTTGTCCTTGTTCAAATTCAGGTACATATCTTTGCAATATCTCATTGTTTCCTGTTTTGTAGAGGTGCCCCAGGATGACAAAAAAATCCACCGCGTGTACCACCAATTCCTTCTTTTGCTGGACTGAATATCCCTGTGGCACAGTCCCTGCGGTTGAAAAATCAATTATATCTTCGAAGTGGCCATCCTCAACGTGCACTGCAAAGAGTTATGCATCAGGGAGTACTTCTTCCAAATTAGTTGGCTCCTCTCCTGTATCAATATGTGATAACTGATCTAGTCCTGCATTAGGCATCCTGGCTTTAGGACAACGTCAAAGTCATATTCTTGAAATAGTAACAACCATCTACATATGCACCCCCCTAACACAGGCTTGTTTACCCGGTATTTCAACGCGGAATGATTGGCATACATCTTGAAGTGCCCGTCAAGTAAATAGTGTCGGTATTTCTAGAGCGCGTGTACCATTGCTAACCCCTCACGCTCAGTAGTAGAGTAGTTCTTTTTGGCTTTGGACAGCCGCCAACTCATGAATGCGATTGGGTGATCCACAACTTCCATGCCTTCTTACATAAGTACAGCTCTTGGAAAGACCAAGACGGGAGCATATGCCATTTTCTCCTTGAGAACATCCAAACTTTTCACACAATCATCATTCCAACAATATGTAGCGTCCTTTTCCAATAACTTCTCCATTGGCGCTGTTATTTGTGCATAACTCTTGATAAACTTCCTATAGTAACCAGTGTGCCACAATGTAGCGCGTAGTTGTTTGACACTTGGCGGTGCTTCCAGATTAAGAATAACAACAATATTTGAAGGATCCACCATCAAACCTTGTCTACAGACCACATGGCCGAGTAGGTTTCCAAAGGGGACGAGAAAGGTGAACCTTTCAGATTCAGTGCAATCTGATGTCTCCGGCAAGTATCCAAAATCAAACGTAAGCTTGTTATATGGTGTTTGATTAACCCGAATACAGTCCAATTATCTAGATACACCTCCAAGAACTTGTGGATGTATTCCTTGAACATGGCCACCATTATGCCCGAAAATATTGTTGGTGCATTCTTCAGTCCAAAGGGCATAACGGTCTATTGAAAACAACCCCATTTTTTTGTGAAGGTTGTCTTGCTCCTATCTTCTAGTGCGATCTTGATCTGATGGTACCCTAAGAAGTCATCCATGAATGAGTAAGCTTCTTGACCCCCAACATTCTCCAATACTTCATCTGTAAATGGTGTTGGGAATGGATCATGAACATAGGCTTCATTGAGATTTTTGAGGTCCACGCATATTCTAATTTCTCCCTTCTATTTTTTCTCTTGTATTGCCATAGGACTCACCTAGTCGGATTCTTCCACTGGTTCAATAATTCCGGCTACCGACATTTTGTTTAGTTCTTCGCGGACCTCTTCTTTATACTTCGGATTCAAACCGTAAGGCCGCTTCTTAACAGGCTTTGTGTTTGGTTTCAGAGTGATCTTCATCATCCCTAATTCACCAATTATCCCCTTTAAGTCCGTGATTTTGGTCAAGAACAAATCTTGATATTCGCGGAGTAACTCAATGACCTTATCTATCATAGCATCATCCCAGTAATCCCCAAGCGTCATGTACTTCGGCTCCGCGTCTGTACTTATGTTTACCTACTTTGTTTTTAACGGTGCAGTGATGTTAGGGTCCTTAGTTGATGGTCCTCAAACCTCGCGACACCCTTCAGTTTCTGGGGTTGTCATCATCCTCTTTTGCTTGTATGTTATAACATTCTAGGACATGGCTTAACTGGGTTGCCCATGCTGGTTGAACTTCTTCCCGTGGTTCCTGTGGTATTTTGAAGATGGCAGCTTTCACAGCTTGCAGCATGTCAATAGTGTTCAACCATCGATCTTCAAATGTGAATGTTAACAAAAATCCCTCGTGTAAAACATCCCACTCACCCGTACCATGTCAAAGTTCCATATCGGTATACCAATTCATGGGTATGACATCCAGGGTATGGTAGAATAAGTGTACCCATTCAGGCTGAGGCTCTTCTCCATAGGCCTTGGTCCATTTTTCAAGGTGCACGCGTGGGTCATCCCATCCATCGTATTTATCTACTAGGCATAGTTTTGGTTTCCCAAATCGTAGCCGTATCATCCTCCTGTAGCCGCACTAGTTCTCAAAATTTCCTTGATGTGTTCCCCACCAACGCGCGGGTGTCACACGCAGTGCCCACTTCAATGCATTGAACCACTGTTGCTCCGCATTTCACTCTCAAACTTGCTCAAGAATTCTTCTACCGCTGTCAATCCATCATATGTCGGAAGATCTCGGGCCTGGGATGTTACGCAACGCAACGATCTAGTCATCATGTTGCAATTCAGTGTTGTCACTTCGTGCAACCGATTCTGCTAGCATTCTATCTCTTTATCTGAATCTGAAGTACAAGAACTGTCGCACTCCCATGAGATTCTCCCATCTGTTGTCATATTTACTCAATCTTGATCTTGTGCAGTTATCATGTAGATACAATGTAACTCATCATTGCGCACAGGTTCGGTGTAGCGCGCACCTTTGGCCGGATCTAGCGGAACCACTACGTGAAGGGACTTTTTCTTGAATATCATCTTCTGCTTCTTCAGGTTGATGACTCCATTCATATCAATGGCCCAGTCTATTCCCAACAATGCGGGGTAAGGGTTGATGTCATCAACAGTCTCTATTACCTCAAAGTCCATTTGCGTGCTCGTGCCTTCAATGTCCACTATTACCCCTTGCAACCTTCCCATGGGAAAGATATTTTATTGGTTCACCATCCGTAATTGAATATGGGACCACTGTAATGAGGGCTTGACCATACATTCCCATGTCTGTTTTGGTAACACATTCGCGTCAGACCCTAAGTCTAGAATTACCTGGTCCATTTCGTATTCACCAATCTATGCTGTCAATCTCATCTGCCTCCGGGTGCGCAATGTATGATTTCCCAGTTTCTTGACTATGTGTGTTCCCCTGATCTGGCATACCTAGCCAACAACTCTTGTAGTCCTTTAACCGCCTTATTATCACACAACAATTTCGTGCATGTCTCTAAAAAGGTAGTTAGCATGGAAGGATCCATCCCTGTCTCTGGTGGATCCTTACTACCTAAAGTAGAGGCTTCCATGAAGTTCTTCTTAACTTCCATAAACATCTCCTTTGTGCATTCCAAGTCAAGCTTAGGTTCCTTTGTAGGAGCGTTGTGAACCCATGTATCTTCTTAGGGCTGCTTCCCCTTATCTTCCCTTGTGGCCACACCGCTTCTGAGCATCATGTTCATGTTGGGGTCTTCTTCATGTGTTTCAGACATCATCATTTGAATATTTTGAGTCAGAGTAGGCTATAGTACTCCTTTCTCACGCATCTGGGTGTTTAGCTTAGGACGATCTATCATTTCATGATCAAACTGCTCACAGTATGAGCAAGATACTCTCATTGGGTTGGTATAATCACGAGCGTAGTGCCCTGGTGCTCTACAATTGTAACAGATTAATTGTCCTCAGCCCCTTCCTAGCCCCATTCCTCCTCGTCCTCAACCTCGCCCCTGACACCCAGAGCACGCCATTCCTGAGGCTGGGTCGAGGCCTCGCATTTCCATCTGCATTCTATATGTTGGGGTCTGCTCCATCATTAATTCATAGCTACAACAAGTACATTCTTCGTGGCTCACCAATCTACAAAAATTACAAAACAGCTATTGTGGAGTCTGTGTATACTTCTGCAACATGTTAGTTCCAGTCTTCGCAGCCTGTCACCAGGGATCAAAATGGGCTCTTACTATGTCTGGTTTTTAGAGATGTTTTGCACATGATCTTTAGTGCAAATCATATCCTAAGTATTTCAGTTAGAATAAGCTCGGAAAAATATTTCTAATGGTATATCACACTCCTGTAACCAGTTTCTGGATCAGAATATATGATCGAAATGAATGAGTGATTCTTGGTTATGCATGTTTTGAGGTCAGTTTCTGCACACAATGACAAGTTTAGTACAAGATCAGTTTCTGAAATAATGGTAAGGAATTATTTAAAAGTGAAAGAGGTTTTTGTCCACCACATGCAAAATAACGAAAACGTCCTTCAGTTTATGCACAGGTACTACTAAGTGGGAGATATGCAGTTATATTTGGAGCCTACATTAAAACAAAGAAAATTTTTCATATTTTTTACTGTTTTAGTCATTTTAGTGCGGTGCCAATTTACAACAGATGGAAAGTAATTTTGAAAAACCCAAGGATATTTTTGTTAAATATGAGCTATATAATAAAACCTCTTTCCGTTTATTCACAGGTGTCGTGAATTTGAATATGTGACTAGATCTTTACAACTCATTTTGACAGATTTAAGTTTTTAATGATTTTTTGTTTTAGATATGATTTTGTGGCACATATTCTGAGAAACTGGAAACGAATTTCCAGAATTTGAGAGAGGTTTCTCTCCAAATTGACCTTATATATAAAAACCTCTTTTTTTTTGTAACATGTTCTATGTCTTAGGATATACGAGTTCATCTTCAACACCTATTTTCAGAAATTCGGTCCAAGTTTAATCTAACTGATTCTATTTTGAAGAAGATGGTTGAGCTAAATTCCCTTAATACAAGGATGAGATAAATGTATAAATTTTATGAATTTCATAGTGTAGAGGTTTGATTTTTGCAGCAGAGAGGCTATCTTGGCTTTGTGTAATTTTTTTTCTTGAATATCATTTTAATAAAGCAGTCTTTTTCCCTTTGGATCTGGGATTCATCACGGTGCTGATGTTTAGTATGTTTTTCCTGTAATTCATTTACACATTATGTTTTTTCTGCCTTGTTACAACATTATCTAATTGATATGTTAGGAATTCATCCGTAATGATCCTCCTTTCATGATGATTTTGTTGTTAGTTGTAATGGTTGTCTTAGCAGAATTCATCCTTGGCTAGATGCTCTATTGACCAACCTCGTTATTCTCTTTCATCTAAAGTTGTTGTTGCATATTCATCTTTTATTTGATGCCTGCAGGGCAGCAGGCTTTCTCCCCTATACTTCTCACATTTACAATCTTCACTTGGATGAACATGGCACTTAATTTTCCCCAGGTTTGCAGACAGAAACTGACATCATTTCCATAGTCCAAATCATCCTTTCCCTTGTTGTTTCGACCCAAAACAAATCCAATCAAATCCTCTGAGCTACTATACTAGCCTAAAATCCATATTTGATTCAATCATCTGGACTGAAATTCATAAGGAGAGAGCCCTCTCCCGACCTGGTAGGGCTAGCTACCAGGTTAAGCTTGGTTTGTGGTTATCCTAGGATTTCCTCCCTTCAACCAAGTAGTTCACAAAATACCAGAAATTGATCCTTATCATGGCCCTGGCCTTTGCATTTTATACACCACACTTCTTCATGCACCTCTGGCCACAGTGCCCTATCCTACTTCAAGCTCTGAATTTCCAAGCAAAGATTCTGTAGTTGCACGTGAATCTATTGAACTCCTAACCCTGGATCCTATATCAATGTTTCATGCAACCTCATTGCCATTTCCAATGCTTCGGCATAGGTTGAAAGCTTCTGCTATGACAACGCCATCTTCAGGTGGGGTGTTAAAGACACCACAAACCACACGTGCTGCACATCAGTTAGTGTCATATTAGCCTCACGGATCATACTCTTCAGTCTCTAATCAAGATCTTAGGGATTCTCACCTGGAAGCATCACGATCTCCTTAAATCCGATGATTAACTGTGTTTCTGATTTCGAACAGCTAAATTCTCTGTTTAGTGCATTCTCGATCTCTGCTATTCCTGCATTTAGGTGATCATTTGAGTGTTTGATATACCATGTCAATGTGTGATCCTGAAATGCACTCACCAATGTAGCCTTCTTAATGTTATCGTTTGTAACCCCTTGTGCTTCCTACACTTCTCTTACCACGAACTAGAACTGATCCGGGTCCTCATTTCCTACTCCCCTGAATATGGGTAGCTTAATTGCGCTTGTCATACTAAACTGCTGGTTTGGTGGAGGTGGTGTGGGTGAAGATGGAGGTGAAGGAGGTGAAGCAGGTGATGGCGTGAGTGGAGTTGATAACTGCAGAATACTCTATCTTATTAAACTAGCCACACTCCTCGGAGAAACCCGAGCGCGCTCTTCCTCACTCGCTCATGGAGGTAAAATTAAAGGACTATTTCCTGACCCTTCGATACCTTTGTAGACCTTTCCACTTCGTGTCGTTCCAATAATTAATGTATTTGCATCACCCGTTTTTCAGATAACAACATCTTAATCCAGGTATTCAAAGATTTGATGTAGTTGCCTCGTGGTCCCTTGAGAAAGCATCTTTTTGCTTTGCTTTAGTTTAAAGTCATGTCTATCCCAAATTCAGTGATAAACCCCCCTATTATTCGGTCAAGCCAATGGTCTATGACCCGCGCTCTCTTATCTTCTGATGCTTCTTGCCCGCACACTAACTCCAGAGTCCACACTATCAGTTGATCGAGCTTATACCTTCCCTGGTTGTTGGCTAGTCTCGCGACCCAATCATATAGCTCTGAAGATAAGGACACAAAGAAGATCTCATGGATTTCCTTATATACGTAGAGATCCAGCCACCTGTTCTTGGATATTTGTGGAGTTCTATTTTCCTGTGTCATGAAATCGTGAAGCTTCTGATCCAACCAATCTTCAATTTCCTTTTTTGTACGATTCCACTATTTTGACATCAGACATCCCTTAGGCAGATCCTAGTCCTGGAAACAGAACCATTTGTTGGCTTGTTGGGGCATGACCTAGGTTCAGAAGTGTTTTAGCTAAACAAATCTTGAAACTACCAACCCTTTCGGCAACGGTTTGCAGAGCGTAGATTGAAGTCTCACCCGAGGTAGTATGGGAGGGTGTTGGAACTAGGTTTCCGCACCCTAGGGATGTCTTGATGACGTATGGGAAGTTCGTGAACCGACCCTGTGCGCTTGCGTTACTCTGTGTAGCTGTCTGACCTTTGCGTAGCTCTGTAAAATCTGACTTAATTTTGCGGGCCGAGTATTCTTATTTACTCATTTAACATTTATAACTAGTGCATGCAATCATAAACTATAAAGAGATGTAAGGACATAACTGAAACATAAACACACAGATCAAATGCATAATATTCCCAAAATCAACTTATTCTTTATTAACCTTCTGTTCCAGTGCAATCCAATTCCACCATGCACACTCAGCTGTAGGGGTTAGTGCACATAGCTGCGGACTCTACCAGGCCTCTGCGCACATAGCTGCAGAGCTTCGTCCTACTCCTACAACCCAAGACTCGGACTTAAAGACTCAGAGTTAATATCTCATTCAGAAACCTATATCACTTTAACTCCAGACTAAAAAACTAAATTCTACACTTAGAGCCTCACTCTATTTATACCTCCCCATAGTCGGTGGACCATGCGTAGGCCTACCGACTCCATATTAAATTAGAATATTTGAGGGCGGACAACCCTTTCACTTGACTCATTACAATTCACACTCTGCGCACTACGTGGAGCCTTTACAATACCATTACCCAAAATTGTGGGCTTTAAGCCCCAAAACCATTACGCGGGGGATCCATTTCCCAACATTGTCATGATTGAGAAGGAAACATCCTTCACATCCAATCTTAGGAGGCATAGGAGAAAGAGCCCAATGGAAAAAAGTAGCAAGGACCAAGAAGTACACATTGTAGAAACACTTTCTACAGAGAAACAAGTAGAAGACATAATTGAAAGATTGGAGAAAGAAGCTTTAGAAAAAGACTCATACTTTGCAAAATATACACAGGAATTAGAAAAAGAGTTGCACTTGAGTAAGA
The DNA here is from genome assembly GCA_000404065.3 of Pinus taeda. Classification (NCBI taxonomy): domain Eukaryota; kingdom Viridiplantae; phylum Streptophyta; class Pinopsida; order Pinales; family Pinaceae; genus Pinus; species Pinus taeda. The sequence goes on from APFE030393500.1 coordinate 47,766, forward strand.
TAAAAGAATTAACAGATCAGTTCGAAATAAACAAGATCTTGGAAAAGCACTTGAATAAAGAAAATAAAGCATACAAGAAAAATAATTCAAATTTAGTGAGGGAGAATGAAAAACTAAATGATGAGGTAGGCAAACTAAACAGAAAGAATGATATACTTTGCAAACAGGCTTTCAAGTGGCTTAAAGATAAAAACATTTGGAAAAACAAATATGAGAAATAGAAGGTCAAAGATACTATTTACAAGGAAGAAAACAACAAGGGGATATATTATCTTTTAGAGGCAGCACAACAAGAAGCATCAGGGTTAGGCACAAGATTCACAGTAGAGGTTAGAAGATCTAAGAGGAAGAAACAAGCATGAGGACATGCTTGTGACTCAACAAGGGGGAGATATTGGCCCTCAGTTTTGGTCCAGTTTTGCTTAAGAAAACATAATCAATTTCTATATTTTCCATCCATTTACCATCACATCCACCTCATTTTTATGTATTTATACATATTCAAGTATTTAAATTTAATCACGCAATTTTTAGAAGTTTTTATGAAAATTGAATTTCAAGTGCATTTTTGGACAGAATCAGAAATTCACGTAATAGCTATATGGATGTCATATTTGTAGCACACTTGGGAATAAGATGGATACATTTATGGAAAGATTGGGAACTAGGACTGAAGTAACTCCTATTGGTTCGGTCAAACCAAGCTTAATCAAGATCGGTCAAAGTTGGTCAAACACGACAAGTCATTTAGAAAATCCTTAGGAAATAGGGTAGTTTTATGATTTCCTGAAATTTTCCATATTTTTAGTGATAGGTTGGATGAGTTCAACTTGGATAGGTGGATATGGATAGATATAGTTGTTAGAGATACTTTATATTAGTTTTTTTCATAATCTTCTATTTAAGCCAAAACTTTGAAGGCTTATATATGTAGAATTTGTATAATTTTATGTGGAGGCATCTAAATATTTGAAGTTAATTTGAGGAACCTGTTATACCTTCATTCTTTTGTTCAATGGTGTGGATGATTGATTGAAGTTGTAGTAGTTGATAATCTCTTCAAGTGTGCAAAGAAAGGGTGGAGGGCCTCCTATAGCACAATAAATTCTAATAATGGGCACCTGTATGATTCTCCATGCTAAGAATTAAATATCAGTCAACCTGTATGCTAAGGAGGTTCTTCCATGCTTATTAATTTTTCACTGAGCTTGAGATGTACTCCAACATGACTTCTCTGAATTGTCATCAAACCTCTAATCCCTGAGGCTTGATTCTTCATTTAATTCAATGAAGTGTGCATGGGAGATCATATTTGTATTCCTTCAAGTCAATACAGGCCCAACACTCTTCTTTGCAAATTGTGGTCCTCGTCGCCTTGACTTAGCAATCTTGACAGTCATTATTTACTCCAGCGACCAACTTTTATGCATGGATTTACTCTTAGTTTTCAACTCATTCATCCTTCATACACCTTTGTGCAAAAATCACAGATCCCTTCATCTCATAACTTTTTATTAATAGTGATTCTCAAACTCTTATGAGATTGTGAGACTTTGAGCTTTGCCTTTAACCTATTTTTCTTCACCTCTTATTAATTTTCCACTATAGGACCAGGTGTTGTGACCAAAGACATAACAATTAGGTGTTAAGCCCTTCATTATCTTTCGAGGGGCCTATCTCCTTATGTACCTACTATATTCCTTCGGTTCTTTAGAATCCATGAAAAAATTCCAACACAATGCTTGAAACTCCTTGGTCACAGCACTTTCTCAAAATACAATTATATAGGAGTTACGAGATTTTTGACATCTGAGATAGACTTCTAGCATGGCATCATGCTTTCTTCATGAACCCCACATGGTGTCTCCTGAGTGGTGACACATGTCACCAAGATTTTCCCCATTATGCCACACAAAATATGTTGAATCAAACTGCCACGTGTCCCCCGTACAACCATTTCATGTTGTCATCATCTGGCACTGTCAGCTCGTAAGGGCCAATCAACTACATCCATGTGTCTTGTCAAAGGAGAGATGAAAGGTCCCTTGAACCTTGGTTTTACAAGTGATTTCCTTTATAAATCCCTACTCCCCACAACCCTCGGCACTATTTAAAGAATTCATTAATAATAAATTACAAGGTTCCTACCTTCCAAGATTCTGACCTTCCCTAGTTTTGAGGTTTTGAGATTTGGAACCTTCAAGGTTTCAAACCTACTTCCCTAGTTCCATTCCATCTCAAGTCTCTTTTAAATATAAATTTTAGGTTTTGATATTATGGCCTTCCAAGGTTTCAAGATTCCAAGCCTTCCAAGGTTCTAATTTGTTGGGATAATTTATTAACACAGATTAACACAAGTATTTCATTATCGATCTAGGTTTGTAAAACTTGGAGGCATGTCCAAATTGTATGGATATCAAATGTAGTCAAGATTAGAAGATAAAATATGAAGAAATAAATAAATACATATTGTAAATATAAATCTAATTAAATAATTTCTAATTCACTGATGCAATATATGTGAGATGAAGTGGCTCCTAACTTAGGAGATCCATTCGTGTCCTTCTTCTACAATATTAATTGATTAATAGAAATAAAAAAACATTAATTGAAAACAACTTAAGATGCATAAATAAATAATGAAAGAGGCTCCTAACTTAGGAGATCCTTGATATTCATCATCACAAATTCATGCATCATAATGCTATTGTTAGAAAACTGGAATTGCATAAAACTACTTGGAAGCAAAAAAGATGAACTCTAGTTTTTATTCATTAATCCAATAGTAGGAGGGTTCAAATTGAACAATGGATTGTCCCTTCATATAAAGATGATAAATAAACCAAGATTCATTACCAAACATAAATTATCATACATCAAATCAAGTAACCGAATCTGAAGCAAAACAAGTAAACAAATCTGAAGCAACTAGTTTATGAAAAATAAAGATAGTTTAACAATGAAGTGTACTTCGCATGGAGTGGAGGCCCTCCACCCTTGCTTTGCACACTTGAAGAGATTATCAATTACTACAAATATACCTAGATGCCTCCACATAAAATTATACAAATTCTACATATATAAGCCTTCAAAGTTTTGGCTTAAATAGAAGATTATGAAACAAACTAATATAAAGTATCTCTAACAACTATATCTCCATATCCACCTATCCAAGTTGAACTCATCCAACCTATCACTAAAAATATGGAAAATGTCATGAAATCATAAAACTACCCTATTTCCTAAGGATTTTCTAAATGACTTGTCGTGTTTGACCAACTTTGACCGAGATTGATTAAGCTTGGTTTGACCGAACCAATAGGAGTTATTTCGGTCCTAGTTCCCAATCTTTCCATAAATGTATCCATCTTGTGCCCAAGTGTCCTACAAATATGACATCCATGTAGCTATTACGTGAATTTCTGATTCTGTCCAAAAATGCACTTGAAATTCAATTTTCATAAAAACTTCTAAAAATTGCGTAATTAAATTTAAATACTTCAATATGTATAAATACATAAAAATGAGGTGGATGTGATGGTAAATGGATGGAAAATATAGAAATTGAGTATGTTTTCTTAAGCAAAACTGGACCAAAATTGAGGGCCAATATCTCCACCTTGTTGAGTCACAAGCATGTCCTCATGCTTGTTTCTTCCTCTTAGATCTTCTGACCTCTACTGTGAATCTTGTGCCTAAGCCTGATGCTTCCTGTTGTGCTCCCTCTAAAAGATAATATATCCCCTTGTTGTGTTCTTCCTTGTAAATAGTATCTTTGACCTTCTATTTCTCATATTTGTTTTTCCACATGTTTTTATCTTTAAGCCACTTGAAATCCTATTTGCAAAGTAGATCATTCTTTCTGTTTAGTTTGCCTACCTCATCATTTAGTTTTTCATTCTCCCTCACTAAATTTGAATTATTTTTCTTGTATGCTTTATTTTCTTTATTCAAGTTCTTTTCCAAGATCTTGTTTATTTCGAATTGATCTGTTAATTCTTTTATCTTACTCAAGTGCAACTCCTTTTCTAATTCCTGTGTATATTTTGCAAAGTATGAGTCTTTTTCTAAAGCTTCTTTCTCCAATCTTTCAATTATGTCTTCTACTTGTTTCTCTGTAGAAAGTGTTTCTACAATGTGTACTTCTTGGTCCTTGCTACTTTTTTCCATTGGGCTCTTTCTCCTATGCCTCCTAAGATTGGATGTGAAGGATGTTTCCTTCTCAATCATGACAATGTTGGTCAACGGATCCCCCGCGTAATGGTTTTGGGGCTTAAAGCCCACAATTTTGGGTAATGGTATTGTAAAGGCTCCACGTGGTGCGCAGAGTGTGAATTGTAATGAGTCAAGTCAAAGGGTTGTCCACCCTCAAATATTCTAATTTAATATGGAGTGGGTAGGCCTACGCATGGTCCATCGACTATGGGAAAGTCTAAATAGAGTGAGGCTCTAAGTGTAGAATTTAGTTTTTTAGTCTAGAGTTAAAGTGATATAGGTTTTTGAATGAGATATTCGCTCTGAGTCTGTAAGTCTGAGTCTTGGGTTGTAAGAGTAGGACGAGGCTCTGCAGCTATGTGCGCAGAGGCCTGGTAGAGTCCGCAGCTATGTGCACTAACCCCTACAGCTGAGTGTGCATGGTGGAATTTGATTGCACTAGAACAGAAGGTTAATAAAGGATAAGTTGATTTTGGGAATATTATGCATTTGATCTGTGTGTTTATGTTTCAGTTATGTCCTTACATCTCTTTACAGTTTATGATTGCATGCACTAGTTATAAATGTTAAATGAGTAAATAAGAATACTCGGCCCACAAAATTAAGTCAGATTTTACAGAGCTACGCAAAGGTCAGACAGCTACACAGAGTAATGCAAGTGCACAGGGTCGGTTCACGAACTTCCCATACATCATCAAGACATCCCTGGGGTGCGGAAACCTAGTTCCAACACCCTCCCATACTACCTCGGGTGAGACTTCAATCTCCGCTCTGCAAACCATTGCCGAAAGGGTCGGTAGTTTCAAGATTTGTTCAGCTAAAACACTTCTGAACCTAGGTCAGGCCCCAACAAGCCAACAAATGGTTGTGTTTCCAGGACTAGGATCTGCCTAAGGGATGTCTGATGTCAAAATAGTGGAATCGTACAAAAAAGGAAATTGAAGATTGGTTGGATTAGAAGCTTCACGAGTTCATGACACAGGAAAATAGAACTCCACAAATATCCAAGAACAGGTGGCTGGATCGCTACGTATATAAGGAAATCCATGAGATCTTCTTTGTGTCCTTATCTTCAAAGCTATATGATTGGGTCATGAGACTAGCCGACAGCCAGGGAAGGTATAAGCTCGATCAACTGATAGTGTGGACTCTGGAGTTAGTGTGCAGGCAAGAAGCATCAGAAGATAAGAGAGCGCGGGTCATAGACCATTGGCTTGACCAAATAATAGGGGGGTTTATGACTGAATTTGTGATAGACATGACTTTAAACTAAAGCAAAGAAAAAAGACGCTTTCTCAAGGGACCACGAGGCAACTACATCACCACGAGGCAACTACATCAAATCTTTGAATACCTGGATTAAGATGTTGTTATGTGAAAAACGGGTGATGAAAATACATTAATTATTGGAAGGACAGGAAGCGGAAAGGTCTACAAAGGTATCGAAGGGTTAGGAAATAGTCCTTTAATTTTACCTCCATGAGCGAGTGAGGAAGAGCGTGCTTGGGTTTCTCCGAGGAGTGTGGCTAGTTTAATAAGACAGAGTATTCTGCAGTTATCAACTCCACTCACACCATCACCTGCTTCACCTCCTTCACCTCCATCTTCACCCACACCACCTCCACCAAACCAAAAATTTAGTATGGCAAGTGCAATTAAGCTACTCATATTCAGAGGAGTAGGAAATGAGGACCCGGATCAGTTCTAGTTCGTGGTAAGAGAAGTGTGGGAAGCACAAGGGGTTACAAACGATAACATTAAGAAGGCTACATTGGTGAGTTCATTTCAAGATCACACATTGACATGGTATATCAAACACTCAAATGATCACCCAAATGTAGGAATAGAAGAGATCCAGAATGCACTGAACAGAGAATTTAGCTGGTCGAAATCAGAAACACAGTTAATCATCGGATTTAAGGAGATCGTGATGCTTCCAGGTGAGAATCCCTGAGATATTGATTAGAGACTGAAGAGTATGATCCGCGAGGCTAATATGACACTAACTGATGTGCAACACCACGTGTGGTTTGTGGTGTCTTTAACACCCCACCTGAGGATGTCGTTGTCGTAGTAGAAGCTTTCAAGCTAGGCTGAAGCATTGGAAATGGGAATGAGGTTGCATGAAACATTGATATAGGATCCAGGGTTAGGAGTTGAATAGATTCACGCGCAACTACAGAATCTTTTCCTGGAAATTCAGAGCTTGAAGCAGGATAGGGCACCGTGGCGAGAGGTGCATGAAGAAGTGTGGTGTATAAAATGCAAAGGCCAGGGCCACGATAAGGATCAATTTTTGGTATTTTGTGAACTACTTGGTTAAAGGGAGGAAATCCTAGGATAACCACAAACCAAGCTTAACCTGGTAGCTAGCCCTACCAGGTCGGGAGAGGGCTCTCTCCTTATGAATTTTAGTCAAGATGATTGAATCAAATATGGATTTTAGGCTAGTATAGTAGCTCATAGGATTTGATTGGATTTGTTTTGGGTTGAAACAACAAGAGAAAGGATGATTTGGACTATGGAAACGATGTCAGTTTCTGTCGGCAAACCTGGGGCAAATTAAGTGCCATGTTCATCAAAGTGAAGATTGTAAATGTGAGAAGTATAGGGGAGAAAGCCTGCTTCCCTACAGGCATCAAACAAAAGATGAATATGCAACAACAACTTTAGATGAAAGAGAATAACGAGGTTGGTCAATAGAGCATCTAGCCAAGGATGAATTCTGCTAAGACAAGCATTACAAATAACAACAAAATCATCATGAAAGGAGCATCATTACGGATGAATTCATAACATATCAATTATATATTGTTCTAACAAGGCAGAAAAAGCATAATGTGTAAATGAATTACAGGAAAAACATACTAAACATCAGCACCGTGATGAATCCCAAATCCAAAGGGAAAAAGACTGCTTTATGAAAATGATATTCAAGAAAAAAAATTACACAAAGCCAAGACAGCCTCTCTGCTGCAAAAATCAAACCTCTACACTATGAAATTCATAAAATTTATACATTTATCTCATCCCTGTATTAAGGGAATTGAGCTCAACCATCTTCTTCAAAATAGAATCAGTTAGATTAAACTTGGACCGAATTTCTGAAAATAGGTGTTGAAGATGAACTCGTATATCCTAAAACATAGCACCTGTTACAAAACAGAAAGATTTTTTTGTATATAAGATCATTTTGGAGAGAAACCTCTCTCAAATTCTGGAAATTCGTTTCCAGTTGCTCGGAATATGTGCCAAAAAATCATATCTAAAACAAAAAATCATTAAAAACTTAAATCTGTCAAAATGAGCTGTAAAGATCTGGTCACATATTCAAATTCACGACACCTGTGAATAAACGGAAAGAGGTTTTTATTATATATCTCATATTTAACAAAAACCTCCTTGGGTTTTTCAAAATTACTTTCCATCTGTTGTAAACTAGCACCGCACTAAAATGACTAAAACAGTAAAAAATATGAAAAATTTTCTTTGTTTTAATGTAGGCTCCAAATATCACTACATAGCTCCCACTTAGTAGCAACTGTGCATAAAATGAAGGAGGTTTTTGTTATTTGGTATGTGGTGGACAAAAACCTCTTTCACTTTTAAATAATTCCTTACCATTATTTCAGAAACTGATCTTGTACTAAACTTGTCATTGTGTGCAGCAACTGACCTCAAAACATGCATAACCAAGAATCACTCATTCATTTCGATCATATATTCTGATCCAGAAACTGGTTACGGGAGTGTGATATACCATTATAAATATTTTTCCAAGCTTATTCTGACTGAAATACTTAGGATATGATTTGCACTAAAGATCATGTGCAAAACATCTCTAAAAACCAGACATAGTAAGAGCCCATTTTGATCCCTGGTGACAGGCTGCGAAGACTGGAACTAACATGTTGTAGAAGTATACACAGACTCCACAATAGTTGTTTTGTAATTTTTTTAGATTGGTGAGTCACGACAAACGTACTTGTTGTAGCTATGAATTAATGATGGAGAAGACCCCAGCATATAGAATGCAGATGGAAATGCGAGGCCTCGACCCAGCCGGAGGAATGGCGTGCTCTGGATGTCAGGGGCGAGGTCAAGGACGAGGAGGAATGGGGCTAGGAAGGGGTTGAGGACAATTAATCTGTTACAATTGTAGAGGACCAGGGCACTACGCTCGTGATTATACCAACCCAATGAGAGTATCTTGTTCATACTGTGAGCAGTTTGATCATGAAATGATAGATTGTCCTACGCTAAACACCCAGATGCGTGAGAAAGGAGTACTATAGCCTACTTTGACTCAAAATATTCAAATGATGAGGTCTGAAACACATGAAGAAGACCCCAACATGAACATGATGCTCAGAAGCGGTGTGGCCACAGGGGAAGATAAGGGGAAGAAGCCCCAAGAAGATACATGGGTTCGCAAGGCTCCTACAAAGGAACCTGAGCTTGACTTGGAATGCACAAAGGAGATGTTTATGGAAGTTAAGAAGAACTTCACGGAAGCCTCTACTTTAGGTAGTAAGGATCCACTAGAGATAGGGATGGATCCTTCCATGCTAACTACCTTTTTAGAGACATGCACGAAACTGTTGTGTGATAATAAGGCGGTTAAAGGACTACAGGAGTTGTTAGCTAGGTATGCCAGATCAGGGGAACACACATAGTGAAGAAACTAGGAAATCATACATTGTGCACCCAGAGGCAGATGAGATTGACGGCACAGATTGGTGAATACAAAATGGACCAGGTAATTCTAGACTTAGGGTTCGACGCGAATGTGTTACCAAACAGACATGGGAACGTATGGGAAAGCCCTCATTACAGTGGTCCCCTATTCAATTACAATGGTGAACCAATAAAATATCTTTCCCATGGGAAGGTTGCAAGGGGTAACAGTGGACATTGAAGGCGTGAGCACGCAAATGGACTTTGAGGTAATAGAGATTGTTGATGACATCAACCCTTACCCCGCATCGTTGGGAATAGACTGGGCCACTGATATGAATGGAGTCATCAACCTGAAGAAGCAGAAGATGATATTCAAGAAAAATTCCCTTCATGTAGTGGTTCCACTAGATCCAGCCAAAGGTGCGCGCTACACCGAACCTGTGCGCAATGATGAGCTAGATTGTATCTACATGATAACTGCACAAGATCAAGATTGAGTAAATCTGACAGTAGATGGGAGAATCTCATGGGAGTGTGGCAGTTCTTATACTTCAGATTCAGATGAAGAGATAGAATGATAGCAGAATCGGTTGCACGAAGTGACAACACTGAATTGCAACATGATGACTAGATCATTGTGTTGCGTAACAGCCCAGGCCTGAGATCTTCCGACATATGATGGATTGATAGCGGTGGAAGAATTATTGAGCAAGTTTGAGAGTGCAATGCGGAGCAACAGTAGTTCGATGCATTGAAGTGGGCACTGCGTGTGACACCCCCGCATTGGTGGGGAACACATCAAGGAAATTTTGAGAACTAGTGCAGCTACAGGAGGATGATGCGGCTACGATTTGGGAAACCAGAACTATGCCTAGTAGATAAATATGATGGATGGGATGACCCACGCGTGCACCTTGCAAAATGGACCAAGGCCTATGGAGAAGAGCCTCAGCCTGAATGGGTACACTTATTCTACCATACCCTGTATGTCATACCCATGAATTGGTATACTGAGATGGAACTTTGACATGGTACAGGTGAGTGGGATGTTTTACATGAGGGATTTTTGTTAACATTCACATTTGAAGATCGATGGTCAAACATTATTGACATGTTGCAAACTGTGAAAGCTGCCATCTTCAAAATACCACAGGAGCCACGGGAAGAAGTTCAACCAGCATGGGCAACCCAGTTAAGCCGTGTCCTAGAATGTTATAACATACAAGCAAAAGAGGATGATGACAACCCCAGAAACTGAAGGGTGTCGCGAGGTTTGAGGACCATCAATTAAGGACCCTAACATCACTACACCGTTAAAAACAAAGTAGGTCAACATAAGTACAGACGCGGAGCTGAAGTACATGACGCTTGGGGATTACTGGGATGATGCTATGATAGATAAGGTCATCGAGTTACTCCGTGAATATGACGATTTGTTCTTGAACAAAATCACAGAATTAAAGGGGATAATTGGTGAATTAGGGATGATGAGGATCACTCTAAAACCAAACACAAAGCCTGTTAAGAAGCGGCCTTACGGTTTGAATCCGAAGTATAAAGAAAAGGTCCGCGAAGAACTAAACAAAATGTCGGTAGCCGGAATTATTGAATCAGTGGAAGAATCCGACTAGCTGAGTGCTATGATAATACAAGAGAAAAAATAGAAGGGAGAAATTAGAATATACGTGGACCTCAAAAAGCTCAATGAAGCCTGTGTTCATGATCCATTCCCAACACCATTTACAGATGAAGTATTGGAGAATGTTGGGGGTCAGGAAGCTTACTCATTCACGGATGACTTCTCAGGGTACCACCAGATCAAGATCGCACCAGAAGATAGGAGAAAGACAACCTTCACAACAAAATGGGGCTATTTTCAATACACCGTTATGCCCTTTGGACTGAAGAACGCACCAACAATATTTTCGGGCATAATGGTGGCCATGTTCAAGGAATACATCCACAAGTTCTTGGAGGTGTATCTAGATAATTGGATTGTATTTGGGTTAGTTAAACACCATATAACAATCTTACGTTTGACGTTGGATACTTGCCGGAGACATCAGATTGCACTGAATCTGAAAGGTTCACCTTTCTCATCCCCTTTGGAAACCTGCTCGGCCATGTGGTCTGTAGACAAGGTTTGATGGTGGATCCTGCAAATATTGTTGTTATTCTTAATCTGGAAGCATCGCGAAGTGTCAAACAACTACGCGCTACATTGGGGCACACTGGTTACTATAAGAAGTTTATCAAGAGTTATGCACAAATAACAATGCCAATGGAGAAGTTATTGGAAAAGGACGCTACATATTGTTGGAATGATGATTGTGTGAAAAGTTTGGATGTTCTCAAGGAGAAAATGGCATATGCTCCCATCTTGGTCTTTCCAAGAGCTGTACTTATGTAAGAAGGCGTGGAAGGTGTGGATCACCCAATCGCATTCACGAGTTGGCGGCTGTCCAAGGCAAAAAAGAACTACTCTACTACTGAGCGCGAGGGGTTGGCAATGGTACATGCACTCCAGAAATACCGAAACTATTTACTTGACGGGCACTTCAAGATGTATGCCAATCATTCCGCGTTGAAATATCGGGTAAACAAGCTTGTGTTAGGGGGGTGCATATGCAGATGGTTGTTACTATTTCAAGAATATGACTTTGACGTTGTCGTAAATCCGGGATGCCTAATGCAAGACTAGATCAGTTATCACGTATTGAGACAAGAGAGGAGCCAACTAATTTGGAAGAAGGACTCCCTGATGCATAAATCTTTGCAGTGCACGTTGAGGATGGCCACTTCGAAGATATAATTCATTTTTCAACCGCAGGGACTGTGCCACAGGGATATTCAGTCCAACAAAAGAAGGAATTGGTGGTACACGCGGTGGACTTTTCTGTCATCCTGGGGCACCTCTACAAAACAGGAAACAATGAGATATTGCAAAGATATGTACTTGAATTTGAACAAGGACAAATCCTTGCGGAAGCACATGGAGGGGCCGCAGGAGGACACTATACGGAACAGGTGACAACAAAGAAGATTCTTCACGCCGAACTATGGTGGCCAACCCTACATCAAGATTCAAAATCACATTGGTGGGCCTGTGACGTATGTCAAAGGACTGGGAATCCATTGCGAAGGGATGAGATGCCACTCTATCCACAGATGATGATGCAACCATTCAAGAAATGGGCAATAGACTTTATGGGGCCAATCAAACCTCAGGGGACAACGGGAACATGCTACATCATCACCGTGACAGAGTACCTGACTCGATGGGTGGAAGCACAGTCGGTTAAGCACTACATGGCTACCATGGAAACAAAATTTTTGTTTGACAACGTGTTGACACAGTTTGGATGCCCAAAACTTTTAATGAGTGACCGCTGAATGCACTTCCTAAACGAAACTATTACTACACTCACCGAGGAGTTCCAGGTGTATCATCAACAAAGTATGTCGTACCATCTGCAAGCTAATGGGACATTAGAAGCATTCAACAAGATTCTGGAGACTACGCTGACCAAAGTATCTAACACACAGCGAAATGACTGGGACTTACGCAAACCTGCTGTATTATGGACATATAGAACCACATGCAAGAAATTGATGGGTTAGACACCTTTCAGGTTAGTCTATGGCACGGAAGCAGTCATGCCAATGGAATACATCATACCAAGTTTGCGGACAGTAGCAATGACAGGCATGTCAGACTGGGAAGCATTGGAAGAGAGGCTCGCACAATTGGAAGAACTTGAGGAAGAACAGTTTCTGGTGGGATTCCACCAGTAGGTATAGAAACAGCACAAGAAAGCCTGGCATGATCGCCATATCAAGATGTGAACATTCAAGGTAAACAATTTAGTGTCTTTGTATGATAGCAAGTTCGAAAAATTTTCGGGGAAACTCAAAATGCATTGGTTAGGACCATATGTAGTCAAAGAAGTTATAGACGAGGTCGTGGTCCAGCTAGTCAAACGTAATGGAGAACCCTTCCTAGGCAGAGTAAATGGAAGTCACTGAAGCTCTACATGGGTGGGTCGGCTGTCTAACTAACCATAGGAAGGACAGTCTCACTGCTCTAAAAAGTTGAAAGAGAGTGTGGACTATAAAATAGTTTGTTAGAATGCTGCATGACAACAGGGTGCGCGCAGTGTCAGTTTGTCACAAGGGTCGCGATCGCATAGAAGGGACTATGATGCTGTGCGGATAAACAAGGAAGTGATCATTAGTGTCACTGCTCATGACAAGATATCTGAGTTAAGGTGAAAAGGAGCGAGTGGCGGGAATTTAAGACATAAAGTCAGAACTAGATTTGAAACGATCTGCCACCAATATAGCATTAATGAGCCAAAAAAGGAGGGGAACAGTTGAATTTAAATTTCAACAGGCCTATAAATCACAGTTGGTCATCCACTGAACAAACTGTGGCATCTTGACAATTAAGTTATTGCATTATCCGATAGATATGGACCCGTCAAACTTCGACGCTTTGAGAGTAAGCGCAATGTTTGCAACACTGCCAAAAGAAACACAAGACCTTTTGGACAGTGTAATGTCAACAACCAAGAATGCCATGCCAATCCCAACAACAACGGTGGGAGATGTCATGAAAATTCCCAGATATGTAGCAGGATCGGTCCAGATATCGCTGCAGAACCTGCGGTCTAGTAAGTGATCTATGAAAGATAAGGGCAAGACGGTGAATCTTGAGACAAAAGATTAAATTCCGTTTAAAAGTTTGTCTCTAGGCCGTGTGCCCACGATGAAACTTGAATATTGGCACCTCGTGGACAACAACAACTCTCTTGCAAAAATGCAACACAAGCTTCAACAGACATTGAGTATATTGAACCAGAGATTGCAAGTTTGTTGCTCTTGCACAAAAATTTCACGCATTTGACATCTCAGCTAGAGCTAAAATCCTATGAGTGGTCGTTTTTTGTTAACATAACAAAGAAAAATGAGCATCAGTCATTAATTGAATTAGTAGGGGCAATGGAGTAGGAGCTTGAAGAAGTGTTGCAGGAGGCAATGACGAAGCAATAGATTCTAGTGTGTCATTCATAGGGATGGCAAACCGCAAAGCCTTGGCAGCGCGACTCACCACACTGATGGGGTGACTCGAGGGAGAGTCATGATGTTTGTGTTGGCAGCCTGTTGGGCAACGGATCCCTTGCATAATGGTTTTGGGGCTTAAAGCCCACAATTTTGGGTAATGGTATTGTAAAGGCTCCACATAGTGCGTGGAGCGCGAATTGTAATGAGTCAAGTCAAAGGGTTGTCCGCCCTCAAATATTCTAATTTAATATGGAGTGGGTCGGCCTACCCATGGTTCACAAACCATGGGAATGTATAAATAGAGTGAGGCTCTAAGTGTAGAGTTCAGTTTTTTAGTCTAGAGTTAAAGTGATATGGGTTTTTGAATGTGATATACGCTCTGAGTCTGTAAGTCCAAGTCTTGGGTTGTAGGAGTAGGAAGAGGCTCTGCAGTTGTGTGCGTAGAGGCTTGGTAGAGTCTGCAGCTGTGTGCGCAGACCCCTATAGTGGAGTGTGCAGGGTGGAATTAGATTGCATTGGAACATAAGGTTAATAAAGGATAAGTTGATTTTGGGAATATTGTGTATCTAATTTGTGTGTTTATGTTTCGATTATGTCCTTACATATGTTTATAGTTTATGATTGCATGCACTGGTTATAAATGTTAAATGATTAAATAAGAATACTAGGCCCACAAAATTAGGTTAGATCTATAATAATAACGAAGTAAGGTTAAAGAATTTGGACCATGCCTCTTCACGCTCTTTACAGAGCTACGCGAAGGTCAGACAGTTGCTCGGAGTAGTATGGGTGGGAAGGGTCAGTTCGCGAACTTCCCAGACATCATCAAGACATCCCTAGGGTGTGGAAACTTGTTTCCAGCACCCTCCCACACTACCTCGTTTGAGACCTTAGTCCGCACTCCGCGGACTGTTGCCGAAAGGGCCTATAGTTTTGGGATTTGTTCGGCTAAAACACTTTTGAACCTGGGTCAGGCCCCAACAAGCCAACAGATAATTGTTTTGCTTCTTTGCCCTGGTTCTTGGATAGAGTGGTGAATTCATGATGCCTTTGGTTTCCTGATCTGTTTTGTATTGTTCTTATATGACCTGTTCTTCATGCTAGTTTTGGACTAAAAACTCTTTCTAGATTATACCCTGAGTTCTTACTTGATGCTCTACAAGAATTTTTATTAGTCCTTGATGATAAACTTGAGCTTCTTTTGGTTTATTCTCATTTTTCATTGACTCCTTCATCTTGATGAGTGTTCGGGAGAAGAAATATAGCAAGTTTATTTTGAATTCTCCTTTAATGTGTTGGGGTAGCCTGACATGGTACATATGTGCCACACTATGTCCTTTATCACATGTGAAGAATTTTTAATGATCACTAACTCTCCCCATGGCTCGTTGAACCATTCCCTAGGTATGCCTTTAGTTCTATCAAAGGCTCCCTTCCTGTTCTTCTCTAAGAAGAAAGTCCATGCCTTCTCCTTGAAGTGTATACCTTTATGATAGTTTTCTCCTATCAATGGAAGAGTTAATGCTTGGGAGATGTATTTTGGAGTCAATGGAATGATTAAGTTCCCTACCATAGTTTGATCTTGTGCATAGTTGTTTACAAACTCCCTCGTTATACTCTCACTATGCCCATTAAACCTCTTAAGAAAACTTATAAGCCCAGCTTGCTATAATTTTTCTATTGTTTCCTTCTTCCACTACTCAATCTGAAATTTTGGTTCTATTCTGTGGTCACGTTTTCTGAAAACCAATTGATATATCCCTCTACTGTCATTAACCTCATTTTTTAAAATGAAAATAACAATCATTCATGCATAGAGATCTTTTTTATTCGGTAATACATTGTAGTAGTAGGGCTTACCTTTCTCCTGATACTCTTTAGCAACAATAAATTCAAGCTTGTTTAATCTTTGTCTCACTGCAACAATAAGTCATTGTTATTTTCAAATCATTTCTCTTTGTTGTTGAAAAACAAAAACAAACATCCTGCTTATTCTCTGATGTAAAAAAACTCTTTGTTCTATTCTCTTTCACCCAAAACTCTGCTCTGTCCATATAAATGAAATGTTCTTCTTATGCATATCATTCATTATATTCACTATTTATAGGAAAAGAAATTGAAAATTGAAACTTTGTTTTGATTTTGAATTTTTTTTTTATAGAAAAAAAAATAAAAATATTCAGGCCATAGCCTCTCCTTTCAATTTTTGTTTCTATAACTCTTTCCTATGGTTAAAAAAATCATTTATATGTTAAACTAATTTTTTTTTCGAGTTCACTATTTGTGCAATCAAGCCCATTATTTGTGCAATCAAACGATAACTAACCCAATGTGTATTCAGTACTTTGTTTCATCAACCAACTTGGCGAATACATGTGCTTATGCAATCAAACTACAACTTAACACTCTGTTTCATCAATCAACTCGACGAAAACGTGTGTTTATGCAATCAAACTACAACTTACATTGTGTTTCATCAATTGACTTTGGCAATTTCATGAGTAAACATGGAGGATCTAAATTGATTTACCTGCTTGCAATGGAATGTCGTGATTCCCTCTGTGTCATGGCTCAATCAACCTGCGTTTCATAATGTTTTCTACTGTTAAAATTCATTCAAAAACCTTACGTCTTTACTAATGGTAGAGTTTTAATGGATGACAACAATGAAAAATCGTAAATAGTGTTTGATGCACTATCTTATATCTTGGAGTCAAACTTGTGTTTGAATTAAAAATCGTGAGATTTCCTCATCAAAACATCCGCTACCTTTATTGAAAGAAATCAAGTTTTTCTCTTACCTTCTTACTCATGAGATCTTCCTCAGTTAATTTTTCTTTCTCTTACATGACTGCTAGTTTTCTCGGCTTTATCCCTCAATCTACTTCGCTTATCTTCTTATCTCTTTGATTCTCCACTGCTATATTTCTCGCTTTCCTTCTCTTGATTTGATTTCCTATGTTTCTGTGTTTTCTCTATCAAACCATTCTACTCCAGCTCCTGAATGTGTGCTAACATCTTATACAACACTCATCATTCTCCCTGAGCTTGCAAATGGCTATGATGGTGGAGAGAAAGTTATTTTTACAGAGGTCTTTGTGTAAAAATGGTGGAGGTGCAGCGTATAATTTCTGGTTAAATGCAAAAACTCATGGTGTTGTTTTTAGTTGAAACGTTTATTGTTGTGTTTTCAAATTTTGGTTGATCGTTCCCACATGCTTCAACCTTTGACTACTCCCCTTCATGGTTGTCCTGTGTTCCTTCATGGTTTTCCTGCGTACCTACCCACGGTGCTTACCTCCACGTCTCGGCTTTTCATTACCTTAACCTTTGACTGTTGTTTACTCATATTACTTTATAGTCAGTTTGCCATACATTTCATTTCCACCGGCTCATATTATTATTCTATTTCGTACTTTATTCACGGTGCATTGTGATTTGATCATCGCACCTTTGAAATTCATTATAGTTCTATTGCATGGCCTTATGCATGTTAAACTTCATCATACCTCCACTTCATATCCATTCCCCACGTCTTATGCCTCCGAAACTTTTTCATAATGTTTGTTTTTATTGCATTATGGCATCACATTATTCATTTCATTGTGTTATGATATCCTTACACTTCATAACATCATATTTGTTTTATGCGCTTTTGATTACAACTTATCAAAATGAATTATTTTGATTTCCTTTGACAAATATTATTTCATAATGCGCACATTTTAATATATGTAATTTAATTTTAAAATGACCATGTTAAGGTCATACTTAAAGTTAAATTTATGATACTAACTTGTGTATGGTTTTATAGGTCTAGGATTTCATTATTGGACCCTATATTTTAACCCATTTGCTTTTCAAAAGAAAAATACTTAGGGTTAATATGATGTGTATATGGAATATGAAATGAATATGTGGTATTTGGAGTATGTTTATGGAATTTAATGGGTAGAATAATGGGTATGGAGATGAATATATATGAATAGGATAATAGGAACAATGAGTATAATAATGAAGGCAGTGAAATGTTGGTAAAATATGCATGTGAGGTACTAAATTAATCTTAACAATCTCTAAAAAAAATTGAAATTTCAAGAGCAAAACTTTTTACTCACTGTACTTTACTTCTTGATAGTATTTGATGATGTCTTCTGGTCAAATAATAGGTGAAAATTTCTTTAATGGATCATCTAGGATAGATTGAAATGTAGACTTTATTTATGCTTCATGTTCTTGCTTTCTTCGTTGATTCAGGATCATTGATTGTTGATGTTGTTCAAGTCCCTTCTACAATTGGTACTCGATGAGTCATGTCCCTTCTGTCATGTTTTTTTTTTTATGTAGTATTTTTCATATAATACATGTTACTTCTAACATTTCAGGTCCCTTCTGCACAATGTTTCCAATAATGTTTTAGGTCCCTTCTGCAATACAATTCAAGTTCCTTCTTCAATTCAACTGGTGAAACTTTCAGCTACTCGAACTAAGTTTCTTTTGCAACTTCCCCATTGCTTATCTGAAGACTTATCCTCAAGTCTTGTATTGTTTTGGAGGGTGCATTTTGCAAAATCAAACTATTGTCAGAGTTAAAAAAAATTGTGAATTCATGCAAGACAAACATGTTGATTTTCCTTCCTGAATTCATGTTTGCTTTGTGCGTGTTGCCTAGTTTTCACAAGTAAACTTTTATTATAATTTTTTTTATTTTTTCTTGTTTTTTCTTAATCTTTATTTTTGATTTATTTTTATTCTTCTTCTAGAATAATGGGAGGCACATTTCTATGTTGTTCCATTACTTCCAGATCAGTATCTTTTGACATTTGTTTCACAACATCTTCTTTATTGATAGTCTTATTGTAGACTTTAAGCCTATGTCTGTTAGCTACAAATGAAGTAGATTCTTGATTAATTGTTTTTAACTTAACAACTCCATTATCAAAGATCTCTTTTATCTCATATGGCCCCAGCCATGAGTTGTACACTTTACCTTGAAATATTTGAATTTGGAGTCAAACAATAATGCTCAGTCTCCTTTGTTGAATGTTTTGTTCTTGATGAATCGATCATGCCATTTCATCCTTTGTTGTTGCACAAGATTTGTGTGCTCTACTACTTTCTATTTCTATTCATCCAATTGATTCAATTCCATTGCTCATTGTTGTTGTGCTTCAGATAAATCCAGTCCTAACTTTGATACTAACGTGAATGTGTGTATTTAAAATTCTATGGGTAACAAGACTTATTTTCCATACACTAACTGATATGGACTGAGCCCAGTTGTGTTTTTCCATGTTACTTTGTATGCCCATAGTGTATCTCTTAATTTATCTGACTAGTCCTTCCTATTAATTTTTGTTGTATTTATCATGATATTTTCCAGGACTTTGTTTATCAACTCCACTTGTTTGTTTGCTTGAGGATGGTATGGTGTTGATTTTCTATGTTTGATCTTGTACTTCTCTGTAATATCGCGAAAAAGCTTGGAAGTGAACTCTGTGCCTTGGTCAGATACAATCTGTCATGGTACTCCAAATCTGACAAAAATTTCCTGAAAGAGAAATGTGACCACTATGTTTTTTTGTTTCTCTTTCTACTGCCTTTGCCTCAACCCACTTAGTAACATAATCAGTACATACCAAGATGTACTTCTTTCCATTTGATGGTGGATTTATTGGTCCCACAAAGTTTATATCTCATTGCTCAAATGGTTCTATGAGCACTTTTGGCTTAAGTGTCATTTCATCTAATATTATTAGTCTTCCTATTCTTTGGCAACTGTCACACCTCTTGACATAGGCTTTGGAATATTTGAAGATTGCTAGCCAATAGTAGCCTAGTTGCAACACCTTGTAGGTTGTTCGCTTAGCAAAATGACCACCACATGGTTTGTCATGACATTCTTTCAAAATTTATAATATTTCATCTTCTCTAACACATTTTCTTATTATCAGATCAGAGCTAGTGTAAAAGAGATCACCATTGACCCAACTATATCTAGAACTTTCTCTAATTATATTTCATTTTTGTTTCTTTGTGAACTGGGATGGTAATGTTCCAGAGGAAAAATAGTTTGCTATATCTGCAAACCATGGTGTTTTGATCATTATTGCAAATAGATGTTCATCTGAGAAATTATCTGAAACAGGATTTGGATCACCATCTGTATGAAGCCTTAAAAGGAAACATGCCACTTTATTGTCTTTACCTGGTCGATCTTGAATTGTGATATTAAATTCTTGCATTAACAATAGCCATCTTGTAATTCTACCATTTGTGATTAATTTATTCATTAAGTATTTGATTTTTGAATGGTCTATGTGAATGAACACTTGGTAGCCTATTATGTAATCCCTGAATTTGTTTACTACAAGTACTATAGCTAACATCTCTTTTTCTGTGACTGTGTAGTTCAATTATGTTGGTGTTAAGTTTTTACTTATGAAGTATATAGCATAATTAAACTAGTTTTCTTTCTATCTAAGTGATGCACCTATAGCTATATTAGATGCATTAGTGGAGATATGAAATGGAAAAGATGAATTCAGTCCTTGAAGAATGGAGGCAATTGATATTTTTTCTTTCAATAATTAAAATGCATTTTGACAATGATTTGTCCATTGGAATTCAACATATTTTTTAAGTAACTTGAATAGAGGCAGTGCTATTTTACTGAAATTTTCAGTAAATCTCCTATAGTGGCCAACATAACCCAAGAAACTTCTTCCTTCCTTTTGAGTTGTAGGTGGCATTAAATTCACAATGACTTGTATTTTTGTTGGGTCCGCCTTAATTCCTGATGAGGAAATATGGTGTCCCAACACTATCCCCTTTGTTAACATCATGTAGCATTTCTCATTACTTAGGGACATATTTTTCTCTATGCATCGTTTCAAAACTTTTTCAAGATTTTTCAAACAATCGTCAAATGTGTTTCCATATACAGTGAAATTGTCCAATAGACTTCTACACATTCATGGATCAGATCAGCCAATATTGCAAGGACTGCTCTTTGGAAAGTAGCAGGTGCATTACATAGCCCAAAAGGAAAAACATTGTACGCATATGATCCCCATGGGTAGGTAAATGTTGTTTTGTCCTGGTCTTCCATTGTTATTCTAATCTGATTATACCCACTAAATCCATCTAGAAAAGAAAAGAATTTATTCCCAGCTAATGAATCTAGGACCTAGTCAATAAATGGTAGCGGGAAATGATCTTTTAATATTTCTTTGTTTAATTCTTGGTAATCGAAACATATTCTCCACTTCCCATTTTTCTTTGGTACTACCACTAAGGGAAAAACTCATTGACTGTTAGAAATGGGATAGATAAATCCAACTTGTAATAGTCTATGTAGTTCTTCTTTCACTATTTCTTTCATCATGGGGTTCATTCGCCTTTGAGGTTGCCTTACTATTTTAATATGGTCATCAGTATAGATGTGGTGGATACATGTGTTGGGGTGAATTCCTTGCATATCTGTGTAATCCCAGGTAAAATCTTTTGAGTATTTTTGTAACAATACTATTACCTCTTGTTATTTTGATGATTTTAAATTATTACCAATATTCAAATGTTTTCCAGGCTAAATCTCTATTGCTTTAGTTTTTGAATTGGTAATTGTGTTTACAAGAAAAGTATTTGTGAATGAATCTTTCAATGATTGAATTGTATAGGTTTCTTGAAAGCAGTGGTTCAAAATATTACTTGCAGCTTCATACTGGGTTACTCTAAGCTGCTATGAAATATCTAGTTTTGAGATGAAAAGATCTAATAGATCTTCATTCTCCTCTTCTTCTCTAAGGTCAAAGACTTGGTTAATACTGAGAACTGGTTTACTTTATTGTTGCTCTTTTCCTTCAAGAAATGATACTAAAGAAGGTGCTTGTGCTGGAGAATAAAGTGTGATGTGCTTTCTCTCATCCCCATGTGCAATAATCATACTTCCCGGCCTGCATCCTATAAGGGCATCAACAGTGGCTAACCACGGTCTGCCTAAGATTAGAGGATGTCATCCTAAGTTTGTTTTCGACTACAAAATGAGGAAGTCTGCAAGATACTCCCATGAATCCAGAGAGACTATGATATCTTCTAATATTCCTTCTTGTATGACCTTAGATATGTGTGCTAACTCTAAAATGGTAGTAGTAGATCTAATGTTGTTTAAATCTAAATGTTTCATTGTCTCTATAGTCCTTACACTTATAGCTGCTCCCAAATCTATTAATGTGTTTGGAACTTAAAAATTATTTATTGAAATTGTAACCATAGGGATACTAGGGTCAATATATTTTTTGACTAATGTCTTTGTAGACATGAGGCTAGCTAGTTTTCTAATGACTTGGATTGTACTAGGATCCTTTTTCTTTTTACCAATTTTCTTTATGCATAACTCCTTTACTATTTTAGCATAAATTGGAATTTATTTTATTGCCTGTAATAAAGGAATTTTGACATAAGAATTTTTTAATTAATCCAAAATATCAAATTCAAGAAGAGACATTTGAGTTTTTTATTCTACTATCCTTTCTAGATAGGGTGGTGTTTGAGTTATTACAATTTTTCCTTTCTGAATTTGATTTTATGAATGTGTGTTTTAGGTTGTTCTCCTTGTTCAACTGGTTCTTCTATGATCAGAGGAGAATTCTTAGGCAGTACTTTCCCAGATCTTAAATGGACATCATTTATGGGAAGAATGGAGTATGTTGGAAAATATGTTGCTTCTTCCACATTGTATGCAGGTTTATCCATTTTGTTACTCAGATTTGCTACTAGCTGAGTTGGTAGTTGAGTTGGTCTAGGCTACTTCAAAGGTAATGTTGGGTTGTGTTATATTCTTTCCATGACTAGCCCACGTAGTTAACCAGAGGATTATAGGGTGGAAAAGCCCTTGTTTGTTGCACCAATTGCATAGTGGGGGGGTCATAAGGGGTTTTAGGGGTGCAAGTAACCCCACCCTATGGGGTCTGGGGTAGCGCCCCATAAAATTTTGGTTTTGGTCCCTATGTTAGGTTGGACGGACCCACCTATGGTTTTGTGCATGATTTTCACACGTGGTTTTGGATGCGATGGTTTTGGGTCCATGGTTTTGGACGTGATGATTTTCGGTCCATGGTATTGGATGCTTTAGTATGTATAACTATGTATTGTAACATTAAAAGGA
>APFE030393504.1:0-14916 GCA_000404065.3 Pinus taeda
GATGAGTTCGAACCAGAATCAGATAAATCCCAGCCACTTCCAACCCTCAGTAAAGCCAATTACTTTATGAATGAGATAGAAGATGTTATTATAAATGTTTTATCAGTAATACTTTTCTTGTTATTTATATTGAAAAATTGGGGGAGGAAGAGGCTATGGAGGATTTGAGATTTGAACATATGAAGACCACTCCGAACGTCAAGAGCAGCCCAATTGAAATAGAACCAGGTAAACATCTAAATGTTAATCTGAACTTGACTCTCGAAAAAACAAAATTTTGTTACAGCTGCTACAAAAGTATAAAAAGGCATTTATGTGGGATTACACATATATGAAAGGAATTCATCCTAGCCTGTACACCCACCAAATCTATTTAAAATAGGGTTGCAATCCAGCTATACAGTCACAATCGCATATGAACCCAACACTTAAGGAGGTAGTCAAAGAATAATTTCAAAAACTCATAAATGATAACTTCATTTATCCAATTTCTGATAGTGAATGGGTATCCCCACTTTTCATTGCACCTAAAAACAATGGCAAGTGGAGAGTTTGTGTAGACTATAGGGAACTTAAAAAGGCCACCCAAAAGGACCATTTCCCTTTACCATTCATAGATCATGTCCTTGACACCTTGTCTGGAAAGAAATTATTTTCATTTCTAGACGGGTTTAGTGGTTACAATCAGATATAGATTTCCCTAGAAGATCAGGATAAAACCACCTTTACCTTCCCTTGGGGAACCTTTGCATACAAGGTTATTCCTTTTTGGACTTTGTAATGCGCCAACAACTTTCCAACGGACAATATTGAGGATATTCTCAGATTTGTCAAAAGAATGTTTAGAAATATTCATGGATGACTTTAGACCTTACGACAATGCCTTTGAAAAAACATTAGTTAATCTTCAAAAAGTACTAGAACGATGTGTACAAACTAATGTTGCTTTAAGTACAGACAAATGTCACATGATGATGAATGAAGGAATTGTGCAGGGACATTTTATCTCTATTGATGGAATTAAATTAGACCCCACTAATATAGAGATAATTTTGAAAATTCCAGTTCCCAAAACATAAAAAAGGGTACGTATTTGTTTGGGACATGCAGGGTATTATAGAAGATTTATAGAAAAAATTCAAGAATTGCATCCCCTTTATTTTATGTTCTTATTAAATGTATGGAATTTGTTTGGACAAAAAAATGTAAGCAAGCCTTCATATAATTGAAAAAGTGTGTATCAGTAGCCCCTATTTTGTGAGACCAAACTGGAGTTTATCATTTCATATAGCCACAGATGCATTTGATACTGCTGTGGGAGTTGTGTTGGGTCAGGTAGAGGACAAAAAACCACATGATATTTACTACATAAGCAAGAATTTGACTACAATTGCACTAAACTACACAGTAAGAAAAACAATAATTTCTTGCAGTAGTCCATTTCGTCAACAAACTTTGACACTACATTATAGGATATCAAGTGTTTGTGCATACTGACCACTCTTCCATTTCATTTTTAATGAATAAACCAATCACTAATGGTTGTATTATGCGTTGGTTACTATTGTTACATGAATTTGAGATAACAATCCTAGATAAACCTAGGAAAGATAATGTAGTGGTTGAATCTCTTTCTAGGTTGAATATTGATAATGAATGCATGCATGTTAAAGATTCTTTCCCCGATGAATATCTTTTTTCTATTTCAACTCACTCACTGTGGAATGCAGACATAGTTAATTATCTTACTGCAGGAAGACTCCCACAACACATATCCTCACACGAGAAGAAAAGAGTTGTTCAACAAAGTGCAAGATACTCTTTGATCAAAGGAAACCTCTATCACATTGGGTCAGATCATCAAATCAGGAATTGTGTGAGGGAGGATGAAATCTTTGATATAGTTAAAGTTTGTCATGAAGAACCTTGTGGAGGGAACTTTGCATATAAAAGGACAGGGTATAAGGTGCTTTCAATAGGGTACTATTGACATACTATATTTCAGGACACAAAAAAATTTGTGAAAGGATGTGATAGCTATTAGAGAATGGGTCAATCGCTCCAGTCATATGAGATATTGTTACACCCTTAAATGGTTTTATAGCATTTGAGAAGTGAGCCTTGGATTTTGTATGGCTAATTAATCCTCAATCTCAACAAAATTCCTACACCATGGTCTTCACAGATTATGTCACAAAGTGGGTTGAAGAGAAGGCACTAACCAGAGCTACAGTACAACTTGTTTCAGAATTTTTGGCTGAACACATCTTTGTTCACTTTGGGGTTCCTAAGGAAATCGTGACAGTCAAAGATCCACAATTCACATATCATTTGATACAGAACTTAGTTGAGAAATACAAAATCCATCATAGGATTACTTCACCTTATCATCCATGGGAAAATGGTCAAGTGGAAAGCACCAATAAGATTATTGAGGGAATTCTTACCAAGATTTTGGCTAACCACCAGATGAATTGGGCTGATAAACTACCAAAATTGTTGTGGACATAGATGGCTACATGGAGGAACACTACGAGATTCTCACCATACAGATTAGTGTATGGTAAAAATCCCTTACTTCCCATAGAGCTCGAAATAAAGACATTGAGAAAAACACTACAAGTGAATCTAGCTTTGGCTACAACATAAAAGCAATAGTTAAATCAGCTAAATGAACTTGATGAGAACAGGTTAGCTATCAATCAGCAAACATATATCATCCAGCAATAGAGGGCTAAGTGGCACGACAAATTCATAAAAACGAAGGTGTTTCAGAAAGGAGATTGGGCTCTATTATATGATTCGTGATTCAAGGATTTCAAGGAGACTGTGAGTTTACTCACCATTGACAATGCTAGGACACCACTACTTGCTAATGGGCATCTTCTTTGGTTATATCACAAACCAGCTTCAAAGAATTCATTTGTCAACATTGTCTCAGAATTTGATCTTCAAATTATAGGAGCAGGGGAAAGTTCTCATGTGCTACTAAATTTTGAATCCTCAATAAATGTAATAGCTGAAAACCAACTTTGTTGGTGGCTGATACACCAAAACAAAAAAAAAAGAAAAAAAAGAAAAAAAAGAAAAAAGATAATAAAAATAAATAATAAATAAAAATATGTTTGCGAAAACCTCTTCTAGTGGCACACGCAGATAATGGTAACAGTTGAAAACCACTATGTGGTGTCTGTTACATGTCTTTTCCTGTAGCAACATCATCTATTTCATATATGTTCTCTTATGTTATTACATGATTAAGTCTTTTCCTTCTTCCTTTAAACGTTTTTCAAGTATTGTAAATACGAGTTTTGTTGTAAGGAGTAGCATTAGAGATTGAATTTGTTGTTACACCTCTAACAACTAACAATCTACAACAGCAAACTGGGCACAATTGTTTACCTTAATAAAAGATATCATGAGGATGCTGCCGCCGGGATAAATGACCTAATCAGCATGTTTCCGCTGGAATCAATCACTTCACCAGTACATTTCTACCACATCACCGTCGGTGAGTCATTCGAAAGGTATATCTCTTTTCTTTATTTAACGATTATGGAAATTAATATAATGTTCCATCTGATGGTCAAGGATGGTCATTGCGTTAAAATTTAGGGGGAAGGTGAATCATTTCATAATTTGTAATTTAAATCAAACATTAAAGTGTCAGACCTTGTAATCATTGGAAAATCTTGCAATCATTATCATAGTTTTATGTCAAGTGTGCTATACATTTAAATCACATTTAATAGATATTTGCACAACCCTAGATTAATAATGAGACCATAATGCATATCATACAATCCATTGGTTTGGCATCACTGATTTTACTGCCATGTGTTTACTCCCCCGATATTTATTCCAACGAAACTACATCTTCATCTCACGGAATTCTCAGAAGTTCAAGAAGAGAGCACATAGGGTATTGTTTGAAGCAGAGATGGGAAGATCAGCGGTCAGGCATGAGCCCAATTTCACAAAGATATTGAAGAATTTCCTAGAGGCATGATATATTTTTAAAGAGGCAGGATGGTTCGAATTCTTTGAACAACTCAAAGGGCTAGAAGAAACTGTTTCGCTGCAGTTTTCTAAGAACTTGAATAAGAATCAAACAGAGTTCAAGGGTTTGAAGTTAGAAGCCACTGAAGAAGTAATTTCCAGAGTAAAAGTATTGCAATATGAAGGAAAAATATGGTTTAACCAGAAAATCAACGTTCCTTCCCTCAAGGCGAAATTTCTGAAAGGCGAGGAAAAATTGAAGAAGAAGGGTAGGGTAATCAACCTATTGTCGCATCCTGAGCCATGGGGAGATGTTTCCTTATGCATTATCAAATACATTACTTGTGAAGTATGGGTGACAATAGTGTTTAATTATCATTTCCCATTGTTAAAACATCTTCGACACGTGAAATTTGTTAACCTTCCATGTTTCCTGTTAGAGAGCCTGAAGCATATGTCAATTGCTGTGAAGGTTGCTTCATACCTGAAAACTTGTGTCACCAATCATGGCCTTATAAAATTAATTATAATGGATGCCCTAGAATTGCAAGGCCGAAGCTGGTAAGATTTTATGATCAGAAAGATGAGGAATTCACGCCAGAAGCAAGTTGAAACCCCTGCTGATGATTGAAAGGAAGATAGGGTGACTGGAGAGCAAGGGCAATCCTCTGGAAGTAGAATCAAGAAAAGATCACTGGAAAATCCAATAGATGGCAGGATACCTAAAAGGAGGGTTGGAGTCAGCACCCAACCAGAACCCTTACCTCCATCTAGAAGGAGGTCAACTAAGCATAAGGACACAGGGAAGAAAAAAGAAGTACAAGCCCATCCTGAAGAGGTTCCTTTATTAGTAAGGACGAGACCCAAACCCTGCTATGTAAAATTAAAAATTAGAAAAATAAAATAAAGGATTAAGGAAACAATTAGAGGATAGTAAAGTAGAAATAAGGGTCCTGGGTTTGGATACTTTGGCAAAGGTTGTTGATAAGATGATGACATTAACTACACCAGGTTCTATATTTTCAACATGTTCTAAGATTTTAGTGACAACCAGGTAGAAAGTTTGTGCTGCAAGTACCATATTGATAGAAAACCAAACTAAACTTTCGAGAATTAATGCACAAAAACCCATTGACAATGCTACTATTACATAAGAACCAACAGCTGAAACATATCATCCCACAATGATTGACCTGGAAGTTGAAACACAAGAATCAACAATTGAGGCAAAGGTCCCTCGAGGAGAAGTAAGAGCTTATCAACAAGAAATAGTTAATGAATCTATTGTTACACAAGAACCAACAACTGAAGAAGAACAACTCAAACCTCAAGATGCTCTTACACCCCCTATTCATGTTGCATGTGAGAGAACACGAGATCCTGAAGTAGGATGGTGTTCAAATCTTTTTTGTTGATATAAGAATGACAGAAATGGAACCAATTGGCACTCTCTTTGCAAAAGGGAGTGATCTCAGTTGAGGAGCATCGAAAAGTTGTAAATACTCTTAAAGAACATTGAGCTAAGAGGAAGTTGATGGAAGAGTGGGCAAGATGGGAAAGGAATAAAACCAAGAAGGAAAAGGAGGGATGAGTGCAGTAGTTACAGTAGGAAATTCAGAACTTAGCCAATGATAAAAGTAAGTTGTACAGGCTCACCCTAAACCTGTTGGGTTGTAGAAGGCCTTCCCCATCCTATCCATTATTTCTTCGTGAAATCTTTTATTTGTTTAAGTTAAAATTTGTCAATACAAATAGACCTTATATGGGTAATTCTACCCAGACATTTTTAGATGTTTTTCATGTATTTGATATTGATGAGAAAATCTTGCTTTGTGAGATTTTTCTACATAATATGATCTGTGAATACACTAGTCTGCATATGATTGTACGCATTTTCTCCTACATGGGGAACTTGGAGTTGTGCTGCTTCATCTATTTCATGAGAAATCAAGTAGAATAGCATCTATCCATGAAGTCATTTGACACCAATGAAGAGAAGGTAGCCTTTTGGATAAGAGTAGAAGTAGCCATGGCTAGTGAATTGAGGCATGAATTTAGGATGTTTCTAAGTACCCTTGATATAAGGGAACAATTAACCATATACAGGAGTAGGATTGTCAGGTTTTGCCTCAAGCTCTTTACACACATAAAGAGTTGAGAAAGACTGTAGGAGTGTGACCCTTTTGGGTTTCCTAATTTTGTGGTTGTTGTTACACAGGTTCCAAAATATGCCAGGATTGTGAATTCAACGAAATTCTTTTCGATAGTGCTTAGATTTAAGTATCCCTTGATTTGGATTCTAGTTGAAGAATACTAGCCCCATTACCGATTGTGTGATTACGAAGAAGAATGATGATTGCATCAGATCATGGCTACCCAAGGCTATCGAACAGTTGATGAAGATACCATTGGTGCTTATAACTTGATAGATCTACAGCAACGATACAACAACAATACATGAAGATTATACATGAGGACATGCAGTTGTTTCAGTTGGGGGGAGATGTTGGGTGTGTGTTGGGTGTTGTTTTTAAGCATATCTTAGACACTTATATCCCCATTTTTTATCATTCTCTCTCTACAAGCCTATGAACTTTATGTCCCAATTACCATTTTCCCTAGTTATAAGAGAAATCCTTTCTCAACATATTATTTTTCCATCTTTCGTTAAATATCAAATGAAGTGATGTATTTTTGAGATGGATAACCAAGGTAATTGTGGAAGAAGTTTTTTGGTTATTTTTCTTTCATGTGCTGCCTACAACTAAGGACTAAGGATAAGCAGTTGTTGTTGTTACTCGTTGTTACAGTCTAAATTTTTGTTGTTGCACTTAGTGTTGCTATTACATCTTGAGTTTTTGTTACACTGCAACTGCCAAATACTGTGGTTGCTGTCTTCAAACATAGTTGTCAAGAATCATGAATTATCTATGGACGGTTAAAGGATCTCAATGGTTATGATTGTGGAGATGATGTAACATGAATTGGTCTTTTATTTGAAAATTGATTGTAATGCTTTCTATTTTTCTCTTAATATTGATCAGCATGAGAATCATGAGATTCTCATGACTGATCGATTCCCTAAGTTTTGGGGCTTGTAAACTTTACAAAAAAGGTTTTGTTCCATGAAAAGGGAATGACAATACAGGAACAAAATCGACATTTTGATATTGTAATTTCCATTCGTTTTTAATACAAAACACTTATGGGGATGTTCATATAGATTCTGTGTTCATTTTTTAACTAGTTTCCATTTCATCCCCGGGTTCTGCTACGGAGGAAGGGCCCTCCTCTTTAAAAGGGATTGCAATAGTAGTAGATTAGTTGTTTTCTTTATCTTTCTTTTAAGTGTGAATTTATTAATGTTGTTGTATGAATTGTAGTACTGATCCACTTCTATTTTTAGATTCATTATATGTTGTTACACGGGATTGGTTAGAACTATAATATTTAATCAGTTGATACAATTTTACTAATGATGTGTGGGATGCCTATTCTTTGAGAAAAACATGAAGCATGATGAGTCAATTTCATTCCTATGGATTCTATTTTTAATTTCTGCATGAGTGCTTTAAGTTCTACAATTGTGTTCAACAACATTTTCTTTCATTTCTTTCCCTCGTTGTTATGTATTGGCACAGATAGTGCAGAAAACTTTGAAATAAACAAACCTACCCTGGTTGACAATTAAATGCTTGCAGTTCAGTCAAATTAAACAGTGATTAAACTGACACAACTTGTTATACCTCAATGTATGGAACCTTGACTTTAATCCTAAAGACAACATGCCATCAATGTTTTTAATTTGGGTTAATTTGCAATATTTCCCTCTCAATTGCTAGAAAAATGCAACCTTTTGAAGCCTTGGCAATCTGTTGGAAAAGTAGATTGATTGGGTCAAGCCATGCCTATGCTAATATTTATGTGGAAGTTGATGTGGAAAAGGATCTCCTAGAAGTAGTGCAACTCAATCTTGATTCTTGGACCATCTTACAAAAAATAGACTATCATCAGTTTCCATTCAAATGAAAAATGTGCCATTAATATGACCACTTTGTGAGATATTTCCTGTAAACAAAGACTCATAAAAAGAAAGGTGATGAAGGGGAACAATGGCAACAGTCAAAATGATGTAGAGGGGAAAATAGGAAAGTGGTTTAAGAAAAGGCTATAGTGAGGCAATGGGTTATATAAAGAGCTCAAGATTATCCAAAAAATCCATCAAAAAGTCTATCATTTTCCTCCTCCAATACCCTAGAGGAAGATCCTTTAGGAAATAACATCTTTATGTTGGAAAATTTAGGAGGAGAAAATTAGCTGAAAAATAATCAGGAAGATTAGGTCCATAAGCAAGAAGGTCATGCTTTTAAAGTGAACAAAAATAAATTCGAGGATGAGTATTTCTTTCACCTACAATACTCAAAAATTCTCAAGGCCTTTCCCTTGTTGACTCAATAGATGATAGATATGATGGGGAAATGGTAAATGAGTTAGGGGTAAGTAAAATTTTGAAAAACATGGGAAGGAAAGAAAATAATGAAATTTATAGTACAAAACTAAAAAGGAAAAGAAGCTCGAAATGAAATTGATTCTCGAAATATCTTTATAGGTCAACCTAGCATTAGTAGAAGATCCATTGGTATTTCCCCCACTGAAAGGGGATCCCAAATCCTACTAGTAAATGGTAAGAATAGTCTCCTATAAATATTGCGTGTTAGGGATTGAAAAAATATGTATAATAAAGTATGAAGTTTGTTTATGAAAGAAAATCCCTTAATTCTTCTCCTCCATGAGACAAAATTGGGAGGAAATGAAGCCCTCCAAAAGCATAAAATAATTTGTAAAACATATCAAGATGTGGTGACTAAGCCGTCTAGGGCCTTAGGTGGATTGTGTGCCCTTTGGTCATATGTAATGTTTAATTTTATTTCATCACAATGAATACAACACTAGCTAGTTATTCTCTTCCTTCATACCCCAAAAAATGAGCTACGTGTCATTATTAATGTTTATGTTCATGTTTCTTATCATGAAAAAATATGAATGTTGGAATTTGTTGATTAATAATGAGACCTCTCAATTCAAAAGCAATTGCATAATTGGTAGGGACATCAATGTCATTATTTATCGATGGGAGAAATAAGGAGGGGTTATAATTCAAGATCCGTTTTTGGAACACTTTGAATACCTTTTGGCAATCCATGAATTAATTAATGTTCATTCAATCCATGGAAAATACACTTGGACTAACAAGAGAATCAGTCTTGGCCGTATTTCTAACATTTTGAACATAATTTTCATTAGTAGCGAATATCTTCATCACAATTTCTCTTTTGACATAGATATATTGGTTTGGGGAGTCATACCATAGGCCAAGTATGATCTCCCTTAATCCTCATTAGGACTATGGCATTATCCCCTTTTTCTACACTCCCTATTGGATGAGTTCCCATGGATTCTTTAAGGTAGTTTCCCATGCCTAGGGCAAATGGATCATAACATAACTAGTCTTCAAGTGGGAATAAAAGATAAAAATGAAGACTAACACTAATGAACTAGGTAAAGGAATCACACAAGGATTGCAATGTGGAAATCTATCACCACCAACAATTCCTTGAAATTTTAGAAAACAAAATGTAAAATGAACATGTTATAAGGGATCTCTTGCTAAAAGAATCTCAAGAGTTTAGTCAGCTGCACAAGAATCAGAAGGAGGAGGAGGAACTCTGACATCTAAAATCAAGAAATATTTGGTTGAACGTAGGAGATCGAAACACTAAATTTTTCCATCAACAAGCCAGAATGATGCAATGGAATAAAAATACTAAGACCATTATGGTAGGTAAGGTGGAAGTGTACTGTTACAAAAGAATAAAAGAACCATCCCATGATCATTTTCCAATCTATATAAGGACCCTCAACTAGGAAACTATTCTGCTTGAGGGGAATTCCTAGCTCACATTCCTCTGTTGTTTTCAAAAGAAGATAATGACCTTTTCCTCAGTTTGATTACAAAGGGAGAAGCTTGAAAGGAAGTTAGCTAAATGGAATTGAATAATGCCCATTTGGCTCGATTAGACACACAAGAATTTTCTATTAGTCTTGTTGGCATATTATAAACTATGATTTCTATCATATGGTGGGTTATGTTTTTAAGCAACATAAGATGGGAGGGTGGAATAACCCATCCTTCATTGTTCTCATCTCAAAAGAGGTCAATCCTTCCTATTTTTCTTGATTATGTCTGATCTTTCTTTGTAATGTGTCCTATAACATTATCTCTAAAATAATTTTTTTTCACCTCAAATTGATGTTTTCTAAGATCATCTTAGAAATTCAAGGTGGTTTTGTGGGAAATTTGAAAATTGTCAATAAATATCATTTTAGTTAAGGATGTTATTCATTCAAGCAAAACTTGAGAAAAACTAAGAAAGAAAGATGAATGGCTATTAATTTAGGCATGACTAATGTGGTTAACTGTGTGTGTCACCAATTCCTTTCTGTGTTTTCTTGGGAGGTTTGGATTTGATGAATCTTTTCTCATATCAATTGTAGCATGCATATTAGGTCCTTAGATTGGCACCTTGGTTAATGGGAGGACTGTCAATTTTTTTAAAGCATCTTGAGGAATCTGATAAGGATAGACATTCCCCTTATTTATTTATCCTAGTTGTGGAATCCTTAAGTCAGAGACTAGAACATGAATGGAGGATTGAAGATTTACCTAGAATTAGATTCTGAAGGGTAGTGAGAAGCATAAACCAATACCATTTTGTTGATGATACCCTACTATTTGGTGGAGCCTCAATTATAATTTTCATAAGATTTAGAAAGGTGTTGGACTTGTTTGTGACATCCTTTGGAGGATTGACAATCATAGGAAAAATCCAATAATACACTTGGAATATAAGAAAAGTGCTTGAAATCCAACTACTCAGGGTAATTGGCCTCCGAGTCGTAGAGGCTTGGAATGAATTCAAATATTTGGTTATGCTTATTTTTCTCAAACCATTTTTTCATCTGCTTCGGGAGTTTTTTCTTTTAAATTGTAACTTAAATTTTATGCAATGGGGAGTAATTCGACTTAATATAGCATAAAGGGTCATTCTCATCAACACAATCGTCTTAGTGTTTCCGCTGTTCCAATTTTTAAGCCTTCTCAGTCCTATAAGGGTGAGATCCCAAATGGCTTAGGAGATCCACAAGTTCTTATAGCAAGGCGAGAAGACAAATACGAAGAAATAACATCTAGTGATGTGTGTAGTGGTATATTCTCTAAACAAACATGAAGACCATGGAATCAGGGATCCCTTCATTGTAAATGATGCAATGGTAGAAAATCTATTGTGTAGATTAGTCATAGAAAATATGTATTGGTGGAAAGAAGTCATTCGAAAAAAATATTCTGGTGAGCAGAGGAGAAATCGTTTGGACCAAGTAGTGAGTCTCAAGTTGACTCCTTGATTTTTAGACTACTTATTTTTAGCTCTCACTCCCATCAAATATTCTCTCTCTTGGATTCCAAGAAATAAATATTGCATTAATCTATTAGAGGATAGAATTATGGGGCACCCACTTCTATCCCTCCTCCCCTCCCTACTCCCATTGAGAACTTGGTTGGTGGGTTGTCAAAAATTCATGGTCTTAAATATATCAAGATGGAATGTAGAAGGTGTTTGGAAGGCTTCGGACTTTGGTTTGATCCATCACCATATTTAAGGCTTAGTCAAGAAAATTGATCTCCTCCTCTTTCAGTGTGCTTCTAAATGATGAATAAAAGAGGTTGTTCAAGGTTGGGGATCTTTAGACTATTTTTTTGAAAAGGGCTATCTTTGCCTCATCTTCCCTCATGCCCTAATTTAAGAAATAATGTGGAAATATATATTGAATATAATGATATTTTTCCATAGATCAATACTTTATGTTGGACGTTGGATAATAAAAAAAAATTAACCCCATAGAATCCGAAAAGGGGGGATTCGTAGGCACTCTCATTACTCTATTTTCCTCACTTAGTTTGATTCTACATCCTATATGTGCCTTGAATTTTCCTTCTTTCATCAAATGTGGTAGTTTATTGTAAATGATCTCTTCCCTAGAATGGTCAGGCCTGCACACCTCTCCAACTTCTTCTCTTCTCAAGAAAATAATTACTTGGAAAGTTCCATTAGAAGTTGGTTTTAAAAATAATATGGAAATCTCTTCCAAAGTATATATGCTTGAAAGTGTGGTTGGATAGAAATGTAACTATTTTTAAGAACTCATGGACCTCCCCTTAAATAGTTGCAACTCAAGCTATCTTTTTTTAGTAAAACATTTTAGCTCCTAGAAATTGTCCCTTACTTTTCAACAATAAATCAACACCTTGTAAGATATTTGGTGGAAGAAATTGTTATTATTATTCTCATCTCCTAAGGTAGAGCCTCATCATGAGAGTTCGCTACTACGTCTCTCTTAGGAGGTGTTTAAGCATTGGGTGAACTCTTAGCATTCTTCTATTCTTAGTTTTGATGGTGCAGCTAAAGGGAATTTAAGGGTGGTAGGTGCAAGCAGGAGGGTTGTTATTTTAAGCCCAATGGATAAATATAAACATGTTTCACTTGGAGTTTGGTGAAGGCTTATAACAATAAAGCTAAATAATATGGGCTCTTT
This sequence comes from Pinus taeda, assembly GCA_000404065.3. Taxonomy (NCBI): domain Eukaryota; kingdom Viridiplantae; phylum Streptophyta; class Pinopsida; order Pinales; family Pinaceae; genus Pinus; species Pinus taeda. Next base: position 12,652 of record APFE030393504.1, read on the forward strand.
ATAGGGATTTTGCTTAGGAAAGCAACACTAAAATGCTTCTTATACGTGGGGACTCTAAAATCATTACAAACCACCTTTAGAATGGACCCAACAATAAGGACCTTCTCCTTAATTCAATCTCCATCCACATAAGGATTCTTATCTCTTAATTATTTGATTATCAATGTTTCCATGTTTTGAGGCACATCAATTTCAAGGTGGATGCAATGGAATATCATGCAATTGGTCTAGTGGGATTATAGTTAGTAATTAATAATCAAGTCTGTTATCATCCCTGTTGGCATTATGATACATGCATTGTATTTGATGGCAACCCACTTGTACCAGAACAACTCACTTGTATATGGTAACTAGATGAATCTACAGGAGAGATATCAGATGTCACAGAATGCATGGTAGTTGTGTTCACAGATGTGACAAAATGCAGGGCAGTTCAAAGGAATCATTTCAAAAGTAATATGGAAAATCACATTATAACAAGTATATTCAGAGGGAACAAAGTAATGGTACAAAAGAATAGGATGAAGGAACAACATACTGCAGATCAGAATCAAGAATTTGAAGAGAGAGAATGGTTTAAGAAGTATACGTTGGTTCACCTTGTCCAAGTAGCATATACATGTAGGCTCATGGAATAGAAAAAGTGTATATGTATGCACACACTTTCACAGAAGTAAAAGCCCGTATGAGATGAAAAATCAGTGTTTTGGTCAGAGGTTTTGGACCAAGGTATTCAACCTGAGGAATTTGGTCCTAGGTATTGGTCTGAGGTTTTGGTCCGAGGTTTTGGTCCAAGGTATTGGTCCAATTTATTTGGTCCAAGGTATTGGTTTGAGGTATTTTGTCCAAGGTATTGGTCCGAGGTTTTGGTCTAAGGTTTTTGTCCAAGGTATTTGTCTAAGGTATTTGGTCCAAGGTATTGGTTCGAGGTATTTCGTCTGAGGTATTGTTCCAAGGTATTTGGTCTGAGGTATTAGTCCTAAGTGGTTTTGGTCCAAGGTGTTGAGAAATGCCTAAAACTATATAAGGAGGAGAAGATAAAAGGGATAAGTGCCGAAGTAATGAATATCATATGAAGTGTTAGATCAAAAGAAAATATTATGGGTTTATGATGCTTTGCTTGATCTAGACTAAATATGCACCTAAGCGTTTAATGATGGATGAGATGTAATGATGGATTGGGATCATAATGACTTATCGTTATGTGTTCTGATAATGGATGGGCTAGATTTGATTGCTAACACATGTTTTATCCTTTATATGTGATGATCTGGGTATGTTTGAAGTCGGGAATTGCAACGAAGCTATAAGTAGGTATTTGCAGATCTATATGCTGGTTTGATTTGGTGAAGGTAGGCATACATGCTGGTTTGGCTCTTCCAAGTAGCATATGCAAAAGAAAATCTTGATGTTCAAGGATGATTGATCTATCAGATCAGTGCTACTATTTTACTATTGACTGTCAATGAAGTCTTCTTAGATCTGAAAGTAAACTAAATGCATAAAGAGTTTGTGTCCCATTGATTAATTGATTGAGAAAGAAGGGTGATCCTTGTTGCTATATATTTAGAACTCTCTAATATGATAGCAGATCTTCAAAATGTCACTGATTGGTATAGTTTGTGGTTCAAAGGTTTTATGAATTAGTATCTTTAGAGGTATACGCAGGTTGGGAAAAAGGAAGTAGTGTATACATGCAAGTTTGCTTCACTAAAGGAGCGTGTACGTTCTGACACATGCCTTTTGAGGTTATAATTAGTTCTATTTAGTGATGCAGTGTTCTAGGTTCAGATCTGTGTACTGGTTACAGTGATCTATCTGTTCCAGTTGATTGGTTGAATTTGATTAAGTTTGATTGAATGGTTGATACAGTTGTGTTAGAGGTTCAGTGATTGTTTGATTCAGTTGTGTCAGAGGTTTAGAGGTTCAGTGATTGTTTGATTCAGTCGTGTCAGAGGTTTAGAGGTTTTAGTGATTGATTGTTTTAGTTGTATCAGAGATTGATGATTGGGTTTCAGTTATATCAGAGATTAATTGGCTTTCAGTTATTGGTTGATGGAGATGTATTTGATGGTTGTATTGCAGGGGTGATTGATTTTGAGCTTCAATGTTATTAATGGGTCCAATATGAAAATTTGATGAAACGAGGCCTTCATGTGTATTATTGTGTATCAGGAGCATTCAGTCTGAAAATTTATGAAACATGGTCCCTGGATGACACTGAGGGTTAGAGCCTTCAATGAGGAAGTAGAAGCTTCCTGCCAG
>APFE030393510.1:0-13502 GCA_000404065.3 Pinus taeda
CATCACCATTCAGGCTCTGTGGCTACAACACTTCCTCACTGAGTTGGGCATTCAGTTCCGCCAGCCCATTGTCATCTGGTGTGACAACCAGAGCACTCTCAAATTTTGCAGGGATCCAGTACATCGACAGCAGACGAAGCACATAGACATCCATATGCACTACATCAGAGACCTAGTACATGATCAGGTCATTGATTTGCAGTTCTGTCCCTTAGCAGAACAGACTGCAGACATCTTCACCAAGACATTCACTGAGCAGAAGTTTCGCTCTCTGCATGATCGTCTTGGAGTGAAGGACACAGTTGCTTAACAACTGTCTTTTCTTCCTCTTTTCTTTTGATTACATTGTATTTTGAGGGGGGGGTTTTCCCACGAGGTTTTCCCTCTTTCCTCAATTTTAGTACAAGTTGCATTGTATTTTGGGTGACCTTTGGCCTTAGTTGCCAAGGCCCATTTTCTATTTTTCCCCATAGTGGTGTTCAGGGTGGTGTTGGAAGTACTACACACCTACATGCACCTACATGCAGACTCTTAGTTAGAGCATGAGACTACATGCAAGATTCTTTCTGCATGATTTACTCCTTGGTTTGATCCTTCTTTAACTCCACAACTGGTTAGTTCTTATGCATGATTTACTCCCTAATTTGCTCCCTCTTTCACTCTGCAATTGGCTAGTCCTCTCCAGAACTTGTTGTAGGTATTGAGTCTTCTCATTGATCACCACTATGGTGCATTACCTTGGGATCTTCACCCACCCAGTAATGCTACATCATGAGCATTGTAACCTATTTTATAATGAATCATTTTTTTGTTCTTTCGAATTTCTTTTAGTTTTATTGCTGCAAAGCTGTGTGTTCAACTTGTATTAGCTAGATTCATCTACATTTACATTTCCATTTACATTTACATTTACATATTTACATTTCCAACAAATTCCAATTTTCAAAACTCAGTCAATTAATCTTGTTTCCATTGTTAAATGCTCTGGTTTCCATTGTTAAATTACCTTTGTTTCGCTATCGAAAAGTATAAAATATTTAAAAGATTTATAGTTTTATTGAAAAAGAAATATATAAATTTCCCTTGACAAACCGACTGTACTCTTTATTTGACGAAATGACATATGGTACAACACTTGTACAGAAATTTGCAAACTAAAGTTTAATTCCAAGGAAAACATGTACACCAGCGGTAGCTTCCACTTCTTGGATTAACGATCTGAATTTATGATAGTTATACATGTTAGATTTCACGATATTACAAAATGTGATGAATAAATACAAACAAACTCTCTTGCACTCTAGTAAAATAAAATTTTCAGTAAATCAATACAAATTGCGCTGCAGATTATCTCAGTGAGCAGGATCTTCTCTAGATATTATTGAATCGCCAACCGGGCTGTGCGGTTCAGATATGATCTCCAGACGTGGCTTCCATGGCGGCAAGACTGACTGCCCTGTGGCACGTTGCCTTAAGAAAGGCGCAACGTTATTTTTCATAAGGAGTAGGTTATTGGCGGAAAGGAATGAAGCGAGTTCTTCTTTTCTGAGTCGAAGCTTCACACGTATGATCGAACTGTGAATAGAATAGGAAGAAGAAACAATCCTCACACCGCCTTTTTCAATCTTATTAACGAGTAAAGGATCATCTGCTTCTTGTTTTATTGAATCTGTGACTATGTCTGAAAAAGACTCTGCCTGTAACTCGGAACTGGTTCTCGGAACGCCATGATCCGAAGAAGGTCTTGCAAAAGGCGTTATCCTGCAATTGTTATTGTAGTGGGGGAGTTCATCCCCGGGGATGGGAATGAGATAATAGAGACGACCAGCTACAAGCCCTGCCCTTTCAGAAAGAGGTCCACTGAAACTGCCCATCCCAAGTGGAGGACCAGTGGGTGCCTCAAAAATCTCATGATTTGGATAATGGATGAGTATTTCCTTCACAGAAACAGGACTCTGCAGCTTCATCACCGTCCCGTTGGCTTTCTTGATCTTTATCCGACGACCATGACAGTGGAAGACTCCTCGCAGTAGTAGGTTACCCATTCTCCTGATCTCTCTTATATTCGATGTATCGTATTACTCGCATGCTTCTATATATTTAGACACTTAAAGAGTTGTGTATATATAGAGATGGAGGCTTAGGGAGGACCTTAGGTTAACTAAACGTGGCGGGGCTGCTACAGGGAATACAACGAATAAGGATGACACGCAGAGTTGATATAACATCATGACTCATGAGACTAATTTATGGGCATTATTTCTCAAATAAATCCCTACTGTAGAAGGTATTTATTGCTGGGCTTTTTAATTATCGATGTGTGAAAAATCGATGCTTGACTCGATATCCACGTTACAGGTCATTATCATACACTTGTTAGCAAAGGACGTGATCAATCTAATCTTCTAGCTACACTTTGGTGTCGTGTAATTTACATAATAGTGATGTTGATATCTAAATGAATTTGGATTATTTGCTGACGTCGTAGCTACATAATAAAGATGCTAATATATAAATCAATTTGGATAGTGAATGCTATGTTATTAATAAATTATGAATAAAAAAAGAGTTGCCAGTACCGGAAGTCCCTGCCGAATTGACAGGAGAACAAGGATGTTTGAATGCTTTCTTGTTAATTTAATATTGGTTAATTTGTAATTTGAATGAATTTTATTAATTAATGTATAATATCCATAACTTTAATTTTTGGTGATTAAATAGGCACCAGGGCCAGACGGATTCACTTCCACGTTCTTTCATACCTTCTGGGAGCTGATCAAACAAGAGGTTTGGCAAATGGTGGAAGAATCGAGAGCCCTCCATTGGATGCTACCAGCTCTCAACACAACGTTTATAGCGTTGATCCCTAAGGAGAGGGAAGCTATCACGCCTTACAAATATAGGCCGATTGCTCTTTGTAATGTCATTTACAAAGTAGTCTCTAAAGTAGTAGCTAATCGGCTGAAGCCTCTGCTACCGTTGCTCATATCTCAGGAACAATCAGGCTATGTGGAGGGCCGACAAATCCTGGACGGCATTCTGCTCACGCATGAGATCATCCACTCCCTCAAGCAGTCCAATCAGGCAAGTATGCTTCTTAAACTAGACCTTTCAAAAGCTTTCGATAAACTCAGCTGGACCTTCATACAGCAAATGTTAAAAGCTTTTGGTTTTAGTTCCATGTGGATTCGATGGGTAATGAGTCTAATAAACTCGTCTCAATTCTCCATCCTAGTAAATGGCATTCCTTCAAAGCCCTTCAAACCCTCAAGGGGCATTAGGCAGGGGGACCCCCTATCTCCCTTCCTATTCGTTCTTATGGCTGAAGGACTAGGACGTCACATAAAACAAGCTCTCCAATCTCACCAACTCAAGGGCCTTTCTGTTCACAACTCCCCAGCCACTTCACATCAGCAATTTGTTGATGATACAATGCTCTTTGGCTACCCTTCAGCTCGGGAAGCTGCATGCCTCAAATCCTTGCTCACTGACTTTGCTGAAGCTTCAGGCACAGATGTAAATTGTACTAAATCGCAAATTTTCTTTTTTCATACGCCTCCCCTTGTCAAATCAACCATCATACGCATCCTTGGATTCCCTAGCGCCACCCTCCCCTCAAAATACCTTGGAGCCCCTCTTACCGCCTCAGCTCTTAAGCACTCTGCCTGGCGCACTCTTATAGAGAAAATGGACTCACATCTCAACTCATGGACTCATCGATCTCTTAACCTAGCTAGTAGAGTCGTGCTTATTAAATCAGTCCTTCAAGCTATGCCGCTATACCTATTTTCAATTCTTGCAGCACCCAAATGGGCCCTAAAGAGAATTAGGCAGCTGCAACGCAGCTTTCTCTGGGGAGGAACGACAACTAATAGGAAATGGGCCCTGGTCAAATGGCCAACGGTATGCCAGCCAAAAGAAAAAGGAGGTATTGGGCTGAGGGACTCGGAGCACAGTAATGCCATCATGAGTGCAAAAATTTGGTGGCACTGGATTACTAATCCGGAAAAGCCTTGGGCCAGAATTTGGACATCGAAATATGCCCACAACAGACTCCCAGAGGAGCTCATCCAGTTCATCCCATGGGAGAAAGGATCACTTGTATGGAACGCGGCCAAACAACACTACCACTTAATACAGCAACACAGCTTTTGGGAAGTGAGAAATGGTCAAACAACAAGGTTTTGGACAGATGCTTGGAATCAGATGCCAAAGCTCATCCACACCCTCCAATTACCTTTGGAACAAGTCAGGCAGGAGAAGCAACAAGAAACGATCCACAACTACTGGGAGCCAGAAATAGAACATGGATTCAGGAAGTGGAAACATGGAACTCAATGGGCTATTACCACAGATTTGCAAGATACAGGGGTTCTCGTGCAGGAGCTGGATAAAAGAAGAATCCGATATAATGAAGAAGCCGACATCCTGAGATGGGGATATCGCCCAAAAGGCAACTTCACCACATCAGAAGCTTATAAGATACTCTGTAACAATAATATCCACCCTGATCCCATTTGGAGCAAAATATGGAGCTTCTGTTCATGGCCCAAGATCTCCTACTTCTTGTGGCTAGTCAGTCACAAAAAAATCCTTACCTGGGATAAATTAAGAAGAAGGAATTTTCATGGACCTTCGCGGTGCCCCAACTGTGGCCAAAATGAGGAAACGCTTCAACATCTTTTGGATTCTTGCCCTCTAGCTAATCAACTGTGGGAAAAAGCGGGCTTCAGATGTCAAAAACGATGCAGAACACAAGACAACATCACTGAATCACTAAGGCACTGGCCGCAGCACCCTTATAAGAGTGCACTCCTCAATTGCTTGTGGAATCTACTACCGGGCCTCATATCCTGGAGTATTTGGAAAGAAAGGAAGAAGCGGATCTTTAAAAATTAGAGCTCAAGGATCGAAGAGGTCTGGATCAAACTCTGTGGGAACCTGAATGAAACGTTGAACCTCCACTCCTGGACAAGGGAAGAGTTTCCCTCTCTGGATAATGAGAAAGGTATATTAAGCAATTGGCAACTGAACATCCCTCAACTCCAACACCGGAATAGTATTTCTACTAGCAGTAATACAAGCAAAGAGAACTGGAGCGCCCCACCTAAATACTCTTACAAGCTCAATTTTGATGGAGCCTCCAAAGGCAATCCGGGAAAAGCAGGCTTTGGAGGCATCCTCAGAAATCATGAAGGCACACCCTTGAAGATATTTTTGGGATCCCTGGGCTGGGATACAAACAATTCAGCGGAAATAGAAGGCCTATGGCAAGGGCTCCTCCTCGCCGAAAACCTCCAATTGCAGCCCTTGATCGTGGAAGGAGATTCCCAGATTCTTATAAACATGGCCAAGAGATTGCAGAATGGCTCTCAAGCGAAAAAAATCACAAACAGTTGGCGTCTGGCAGCCCGTTTGGAAGCAATTGAGCAAGCCCTGCGCAGCAACAAGGCAATCTCTTTTTCCCACACTAAAAGAGAAGGCAACAAAGTCGTTGATCTTCTTGCCAACATAGGAGCGGAATATAAATATACACTCCTCATAGGAGGCCCAACAATGATACCAGACAAAGCTCAAGCCCAGGAGATGGATAAGCTCATCAAAAATGACAATGCTCACCCGGATGCGGGTGCCACGCAGAGGGAGGAAGGTACGCCACATGGTCAACATGGGCAGGCTCAAGCTCAAACAAGCATTTAAATGCTCTACGCCGCCCTGGTTGGCAAGCGTGAGAGCACGAGGTCGAAGGGACGACCATTTATGGATGCAGATGCGCTCCATATGCTGTGGCAGAGACGAGTTATGGCTCACTAGAACCAAGGCAAACCACTGCAGCATAAATTAGGCAAGAATTGGGAATGTTTGTGTGTTCGAATTGTGGAGGTGGGTCTCTGTGTGTCAAAGCTCAGAGAGAAAGCACGAGGACTCACTTTGGCTCAAGGAAACGGTGAAAAGGCAGCGAAAGGAATTGCAAGTAATTTGGAGTCCATCATGCCGCCGAGACAGAGGCCCTTCAGTCGGCGCGGCACAGGGCGAGGCGGAACTTCACGCCCCATGGTTGACAATTCGTCTTCAAATTGTTGCCGCTGTCTGTGCCACAGGGTGGAGGAAGCCAACCCCATCCAGTCGCAGCAACTTCTGGATGCCATACCGCAGGACCCAAGAACTCCCCCGCTACCTGCGTTTGGCACAATGGTTTTCTCTTTCAGCAATGCCCAAGGTAATTCCAACTTTCAAGCTCATGTTTCAGTCTTATTCATGGAAGAAGTGAAAGAAGAAGGGGGGGAGCAACCTAGTGCCCAAACACATCCTGCAGAGAGCTCCAAGGCTGCTGCGGAAAAAGCAGGGGCACAGTCTGAGCCAGAGGCTGCTCCACCAGCCTCTCAACCAGCATCCGCGAAAGGCAAAGCTAAGTATGATTGGGGACCCCCACCAGAAGGCGAATACTGGATTTCTCCGGAAGATTCGGAGGAAGATTCGGATGAATAGATGCTGGCTCTACCAAGCTTCAGTCCTCAGCCCGAGCTCAGGTTTTTTTGTCAACTGTTTCCCCTATCACCAATGTTTAATGTATGGCGTGAATAGTTATGTTTGGCTTGACAATTATGCTGTTCAGTGCATGTCCACTCCCCTGCAAGGGAATATGATGGAATCTTTCCTTTTCTCTCTTCTGCCCCTGCGTGGGAAAGACATTTTTGCTTTTTTTGGTCTCCAAATCTCCACAGCCTCTGCGTGGGCTTTCAGTATCAGTCATGGTCACAATGATATCGCCCCTGCGAGGGTGATCAGATACAAGGAGAATGCCCCTGCGCGGGTAGTTGTTTTAGCGAATCTCTATGATCCAGAGTGCCACCCCAGGCCTCTGGCGACTAGTAATCCAAGATGTAATTGTTTGATGTTGTTACTGTAAATAATAGAAGTAGTGTAGTTTTAACGATAAAAAAAAATAAAAAAATTGGTGATTAAATAAGATTGGTGGACTTTCTTGTTATATCTAATGGTTAAATTTTGAACTTAATTATAGGTTCAATTATTTTAGGCTTTCTTTGGAATATGAAATATTCAAGAAAACTACTTTATCATGAATTAGTCGTGAAATATTCAAGAAAACTACTTTATCATGAATTAGTCAGAAGTTTTGAACTATGAAACATAATGGATTTTTTTTTTTAACTTTCTTTGGAATATGAAATATTCAAGAAAGCTACTTTATCATGAATTAGTCGGAAGTTTTGAACTATGAAACACAATGGATTTTTTTTTTTAACTTATATAAATGCTCGCAGTATTATGTATCAAATCTAGCTAAAAATTAAGATATCCAAAATTTGATAAGTTTATTTATCCAAAGTTTATAGTTACCTGTTAGCTAGAGAAAATCAAAATATAAAGTGTTTGTAATTACTTGCATAAATGAGCATAAATCAACGCCCAAAGTAAATTGATGGGGATGCGTGAGTCTGGCAATAAGACTCCAAACCGTATCGACCATTAAAGTTGGTTTATTGTATTAAAACTTTGTTTAAAAGCTTCCGTCCACCTAAATGTTTTTGGTCAACGAAAAATTAATATGCAGTCAACCCTCTATCCATCGCTATAGTCCCTAAGGCAGGGATACTTTGTTACCTGTTAGCTAAAGAAAGTCAAAATATCAAGTATTTGCAATTACTTGCATAAATGAACATAAATCAACACCCAAAATAAATTGGTGGACATGTGAGTCTCGCAATAAAACTCCAAACCTTATCGACCAATAAAGTTTATTTATTGAATTAAAACTTTGGTTAAAAGCTTCTATGCACCTAAATGTTTTTGGTCAACGCAGTCAAACCTCTATCCATCGCTATAGTCCCTAAGGTAGGGACTAATAAGAGTGAATCACTATCCTTAAGAATTTTGTTATATGGGTTTTTTAATATATATGTTATTAAATTATTTAAAAATATTAATACATAGTTATGTCTAGTTATTGTATAACGAAGAGATGTTGTATATGGTCCTGTTTCAAAATGGTTCAATATCACATATTATCTAACCTAAATATTATAAATGTTAAAATTTTGAATGAATTAATATTCATATTTATATTAATATGAATTTAAATTAATTTTTTTGGTTAGAGTTACATATAACAAAAATCAATATCAATATAAATTAAATTAATATTATACATAATGTAGATTATTATGTTGGCATGTTTATTTGTTTTATGATTAAAAAAAATCCCATTTGAAGGGATAAGATTTTGAGAATTAAATAGATACCATTCTAAAGGCAATCAAACCTACAAGCAAACAGTAATATGTGATGTGGACCAACACGCTTCGGAAGAGCATTGCCGACACACTATTCATACTCAATATGAGAGGTAGTTGTGACATCGAAAGTTGTGCGCTAGTTCTAGCTTCATGTAATGCAAAGCGCTCTACAATTAAACTATCAGTTTCTCTGACCAAGATTATTAAAGATTAATATAGTATTTTGGCAATGAAGGTTCTAGCATTGGTTTCCATCTTATTTGCTAAGGAATTTATTACAATTCTAAAATATATATTGTCGAGGAAGAAAATTTGATTCGTTATAGTTCTTGTATTTTAATAAATTTTAGAGCATAAAATTTTTCTACACACCTTTTCCAGTATACATTTTCTCTACCAAATAAAATTAGTAGTAGTGGTGTTAGGAATAATAGTGTCAGAGTACTCACTATCTAAATAGTCAGTTACAAAAATAAGATTTTTTTTATTTTTCAAATAATTTGTAAGACACTAATAAATAAATAGTCACTCACCACTAAAATTATGTCACATCGAAAATAACTCAACCAATAAAAATTTTAAATAATATTTTTTAAAAATATTTAACATTTTCAATAAATTTAATTAAAATTAAAAAAATTCACAAACTAATATAGAGTCAATAGATTTGCCTGCGAGGGAAATGCAATAGTCCTTGAGGTAGACTATTGGGGTAAATGCATTAGCACTTGCGGGGTATGAATTGATAATGATATTGTATACAAAATAACTGTTTATGAAAATAGCGAGGTATGGATTGATAATGATTTATATATATATAGATATATATATTTGTTTATAAAAAGTTGGTTGTTTATTTGTTTTTATAAAAAAAGTGAACGAAGTTATTATATTTGTTGTTATTTTTTATGAAGTAAATAATTCACATTTTATTATGATGATTGATATAAAATATTGTATAATACTTAAACCATATTTTCTTACATCATATTTCAATTTTCTTTTTATTAACGGATTATTAATATTTATTGAAAATATTTATATACGTGTTTTAATAATTTAAAATCATTTTTTTATAAAAAATTAAATTGTAATAGTATTTTATAAAAAATTAGGCATTGTTATATAAATATTGGCACTATCATAATATTCATTATAGCCATTGTAAACATTATATTAGCCATAGCCTATAGCCTTGAGTGACACTTTCATTTTTATTATTGGTGTCAAAAGAATTAAAAGTCAAGTTGGACCATGTTGTTACTCTTATGATAGTTGCATAAGAATGTTACAATACTAAAACTGATTTCTTATGTTTTTTTAATTTTATAAAAGTTTTTGAGAGTATTCCTAGAACACAGTTATGGAAAAGGCTACAAGAGATAATGGTTCCTGTCGATGCTAGAGAATAATTTTATTTACAAGTATAAGACCAATGAGGGTTGTTAAGAGGAAATTAGATGCAATATTGGTGTCAAGAAAGGGTTTCCCTTATCCCTTACCATTTTTGCCATATACATGCACAAGCTAAAAGAGTGTTTGGGAGATGCAGGTTGTTTGGTCTCAAGCACACTAGTATGGTCATAACTCCTCTATTTTGAGGATATTATTCCTATGGCAAGGAACCATTACATTGGTAGCAAACAACTCATAACCCTCCAAGATTTCTGCTCCAACATGAATATGACTGTAATTATCAACATAATTAAAGTCATACAATTAAATATAAAAAGATCGTGTGTGTTAGTTTCAATTATGACAAAAACTCTTTGGAGAAAGTTCCTTCATATAAATTTTTTAGAATTAACATCCATCATAATCTCAATTTGTAGTATAGTATTGAGAAAAATGATTAATGAACATTGAAAATCTTACTATGGGATTGGAAATAATTGTAAGTCAAAAAATTTGGAATTGAAATAGAAACAAGTTATTCTTCGAGTCTCTTCTCACTCCTATTGTTTTATATGGATGCGAGCTTTGGGGTTGTAGTATATCCCTAGAGTCATGGAGGAAGATTGAAAAAATCCAAAAGTAGTTTATAATCTACAACCTCAAGACTAAAGGAAGTACTCGCTACTCTCTTCTCCTCATGATAAGAAAGACTTTTTCCAATTAAAAACACGCCTATGACTAGATACCTTTTGTATAAAAAAAAGTTATACAATATTTGATACCAAGATGTTTCTAAAAATTGATTCTAACTCTAACCAAAACACACTCCCTTAGACTCCAGCAAAGTAACCATTATAATTTTTACTAGCCTAAAGATTTTTACTTGGCTGAAGTATGACGATTTGAATCGAACTTAACACGTAGGCGTTATAAAGAATTACAAATTAAATTACTTCATCAACAACCGACATTAATGGACAGACGTGTTTTATCTTAAAAACAATTAGTTCTAGTGTTTTAGGGGTGTTTCAATTTTAGTTAAATATGGGGGATTTTTGTTTTAGTTGAATTAGTGTTTAATCTTAAAAATATTTTAGAACCGTGAGTAGATTTTACTTCCTTTTTCCTTCTCATTCGAAAATATTTTTCAAAATAAAAATAACTTCGAATAAAAATAAATATTATTTTCATAATACCAATAACATCGAATCAAAAATAAATATTATTTTCATAATACCAATAACTTCGAATCAAAAATAAATATTATTTTCATAAATACCAATTTGTATTTCGTTAATGCAAATTACCGAGATTAAAGTCGTACTCAAATTCCTGTATGCAAGTGATGATGCTGATAGATAAAATTAACGATAAACAACAAAGGTGGAGAAATCAGCAAGACTGGCCATCGGAAATTTCGCCATTGCTCACTGCTCCGGTGGAACGTTAAACCCTTTTGGTAAATTGCTCATATATGTAAGATTTTTGTGGATCGTTAAACCCTTTTGGTAAATTGCTCATATATGTAAGATTTTTGAGATCCACAGATTTACATAAACAATAAACAAGCTTGCAAGAGAAGGAAGGAAGCGAGCAAGAATTGAGAAAAGAATAAAATTGATTTTACAATATTAGTTTTAGAATAAATGCATAAAAGCAACTAAGTTAAAGTTAGTTGTACATGCAATAACTAAAGCTAACTAAAGCTAAGTGTGCTTTATCTTATGTTAATGTGTACATGTGCCACATGCAAGCAATAAGTTAACTGGAGCTAATCTAGGTGCATGTACACCAACACAGCTAGTCTAAGTGCATGTACACTAACACCCCCCCTTAAGCATAACTTAGGTGAGTGTGATGCAAAATGAATGAGTCCCGGCAACACAGCCATTTTAGGTATCCATATACAATGCATAAAAAAGTAGGAAAGAAGAGAGCTCCGGCTTCGAACGGCCGTCACCTGTGAGCGGAACGCCAACCTTTGAACCTCCAACGCTTTGAGGAAAACGCACATAAGAAGTCAGTATTTCCGGCCACTTCTGAGCAAATTGACCTGCATCAGCAACCTTCTGAATCTTGTAGGCTTCTGTTCCATTAAGTAAACCCGCCATAACATCCTTGCGGCCAACGTTAAACAGATGGCCGTGAGGTTAATAAAGATGAGAAGCTAAACCTCTATACCTGCCATTGTCCTCCACATGAATTATCTCTCCCACAATATAGTTACTACAGTTTCCTGCATCGTCAGGGACGGTCAAGAACGATTGCAGAGCGCCCAGTGGTTTCAAGGCGCTGCAGCGTTTGTACCTCTGGAGAACCTGAGAAGAGTAAGCCAATTGGCCGGCAGGTTGACAAATACTTCGCCCGGGATTCGAACTCGGAACCTGGAAATTAAACATCCGGTCGTTCTACGAATAATAGGCAGTCAATTTTCTAGCGTGTCGGTGGCAGGAATCGAGCAAAGAAAACGCCGGTTCTCGCCCATTTCTCCCAAGCATTCCATTTCAGCCATAGCCATAGGCTTGCAACAATGACAGACGAGTAGGAGTCAGATTTCCGACGTCGCTGGGTGTCACGGCCTTGTCGTAAGCCCTGGCGGCATCTTTTTCCTGGTTGAAGGTGCTAAACCACACACGCTGATGCTTCTCATAAATCTGCGCGCCCCAACACCCATTGGGCTGCGGGACGACGCCCTTGTATTGCGACGACAACAGCTTCTTGCACGATTTCTCCTCATCGCAGGAAGTACTACGAATGTTCTCGGAGGAGATGACGCTGATTCTGCTCCCCTTCCGTTCCAGCTCTGCCTGATCGGCTAACGAAGAAGAAGCATAAGAAGAAACTAACTTACCACCAGTTGCAGGTGACGAGTTCGAGTCTTGCTCGTTGGTCAAGCTCCCTGTTTCCTCAGTGTCTGCTCTCGCTAAATCACTTCCATCGCTTTCGTGTTTGCTTTTGCATAAGTTTGTGGATCAGATCCATGCATCATATAAGCATGCATTTGCATGGATGGCTCCATAGCTAAGAGTGCTTGCGGATCTTCCTCAAACAGAGGGATAGAGGCAGGATCATCAAGGATATCACTCATGCTGCACCATTTTTGTGTTGAAGGTGGTCGAGAATCTTCCGAACTACGTGCAGAAGTATGATCTCGATGTTCAACAACTGGTGGTCTACTTTCTTGAAATGCATGCGTAAGTAGCAAAATAGAATCTGATTGAGGAACAAAATCAGAAAATGTATACAGACGAGATTGATCATTTACCTTGCCAGATGCAATCTTCAAATTGGTTTGCATGTCATAAATGCTCATGGAATTTGGGGTAAATTCCACTTTCCTTCCGCTGCCTATGTGTGTCATCTGATACACTGAGAGAAGATTCACAGAAAGCCTTGGAATATGCAAGACATTTTCAAAACTTCCATCTTTGAATTGCACTCTTCCTTGTCCAGTTGCTGCAACTGCATAATTATCCCCCATGAGAATGGGAGGACTTGAGTATGCATGTAGAGAAGAAAATGATTCCTTTGAAGAAGCCATATGATGTGAAGCTCTTGAATCGATGATCCATTCTTGTGGTGCAGAATGAACAGCAATCAAAGCATGCCCGTTACCTCTTGGATCTGGTGCTTTTTCTACAGACTTGTTCTTAGCATTCTCAGGAATGTGGTCTCCAAGATTGTGTTGCTGGAGTGTCTGCGCCATAAGATCTATAGTCTTTGTTGGAGAGGTAAATCCCCTCTACGGATAGAGGTGATCCCTACTAGCCCAGAATGGGTCTAGCAACAATCAATCAATGCTACTATGCAAGCTCCTAGTTGCAATTAAAAAAGTGGGCAATGAACACC